>CAJVQC010000315.1:0-13820 GCA_910592285.1 Racocetra persica | reverse complement strand
ACATTAAATATCTATTATAACTATATCATAAATTTAAAATAATATAAAAAATCACTTTAATATATTAATATCAAAATCAGTAATAATAAAAAATCAACACAAATTAAATAGAGTATGTTAATTTTAATTAGGATATTAAATTACAAATCCAGCCCAGTTTAGTCCTAAAATCTAAAAAAATATTTCTGAACTTGATCTTTAAATTATATAAAAACATAATAAAAATGTAATATAGTTTAATAAGACTTAGATTCTGTATCAGATCCTAAATTGAATCTATCAAATAGATTTATCTAATCAAATTAATTTGTATTATTATAATTCAATTCAGTAACTTAAGAACTGAGTCCTTATCGATTTTTAAAAAGATCCAATAAGATTGGTTAGAACTCAATCTCAAAAAACTGATTAACATTCTTAAATTTTAAATAGTATATTGGTTATAATACAATCTAAGTAGTAGTAAGTGGTTAACTTACAGATTAATTATAGATCCTTAAAACCAGTTTTATTAATTACCAAAAATCACTCTACCAATAACTTAGTTTGCAGATAATTAATTTACAGACAAGCTTATTTTACTAACAATTAATTCAAAGACAAGTTTATTTTACCAACAGCTCTTTTCACTAACAAAATAATTCTGGTTATTGCTATTAGAATCAAATTCAAAATTAAAATTAAGATTAATACAATTTATAAAAAAATTTTGTCAATAAAATAAACTATAGATGAAATAAGCTATTGGTAAAATAAACTTGTCTATGAATTAATTGTTAGTAAAATAAGCTTGTTTGTAAATTAACTATTAGTAAACTAAATTGTTGGTAAAATAATTTTCAGTAAAATAATATAAATCCTCTTAAAACTAATTATTTATTGGTTGCAGTATTTTGAGTTAATCTATTAATACTTTCATATATGATTTAAATTTATAAAACATATAACATTATGACAAATTTATGCAATATTCCAAAATTCAAAACTTTTGACCACTAAGTAAACAATAATGAGTTTTGACCAAAATAACTACCATAGTGCACTAACCAAAGTACCCAGGATCTAATACAATCTAACTAAAAAAAAACTTATAAAGTACCTATAGGTATCTTGATCAGTGACAAGTATCTGTATGGAGGATACTTTGTACAGTCTTATATACACAATGCAAAAATCAAAATTTGGTAATATGAAAAATGCTATACAAAGTACCTGGGTATTATCTTCGGTTAAAAAAAATATGCTATATAAAATACCCAGGTATTTTGAGTAGGATACACAAAAAGGTGGGCACTTTGGTCAGTGCACTACAGTACTATTCCTGGGTGAAGATGCGTCATTATAATAAATTTTTATGTTTAATAAGATACATAAAAAGTGGGAAGATAGGTTAGACGCGTTATCAATCAAGATCAGAGGTTCCAAAAACTTTTTCAGGTTTAACATTCAGATTTAGTGACCGAATAGCTTAATTTTATAAATTTGCTATAATGAATAGAATCTATCATTAGTAAACTTATATTAATTAAATAATAAATTCTATGATCAAGCCAATATTTTATCGAAACTATAAATACTTGCAGATGGTGTAAACTTTTGACTTGACAAAACCTCAGAAGCAAAATAAGGCATAACACCATAAATACAATTTTCTGAATCGTTTTTATTATATTTTTAGAAATCCTAGATCTGAGAAGTAAGATTGTATGTTTTTACTAATTTCTTTATGTTGCAAACCATTTCTATCATGAAAGTTTAAATGAATATATCTTACTTCGTGAATATATTATAAATCTGATAAAGCATAAAAAGTATAATTTAGCTTGCCAGGTAAGATCGCAAAAATATTTTCATAAAAGCTTGTGAAGACTTCTATTATCTGCATATTGAAGTACCATCAAGTATTCACTTGTTTTTGTACTTTGTATCAAACTATATACTTTAATCTTGCTACCCTAAAGTATATATTTTGTATGATTATCAAACTGTATAGATGTATATAATTAGTTTAGTTCATTATATGTTTAATAAATCACACAATAAATGATTAACTTACTTTTAAAAAGTTTGAAAAAATCATGCTTAGAACTAGACAATGTCTTAAGCGCAACTGTGCTAGATGGTTTACGGACTCTTTCATAAATATTTATTGCTAGTACCAATTTTTTTTAATTTGTTTGACTTTTCATATACCATCCAACAAGTTTGTAGTAAATACAGAACCAAATGCTTTAATTTTTTAATGTTAATTAGTCTATCTATTCGATCATATGTTCATAATCCCAGCAGCCTAAAAATTTAGTAGCATATTAGTATTGTATAAGAATAGTAGAGTTCATGAAATAAAAGTAGGTGTATGTTTACTATTTGATTAGTTAATCTGTTGACTTTTTTAAAAAAAAAAAAAAATTATTTTTGATAGTGCTTTGAGCTCGTTTATATACATTACTGTCTTAAATTCATAAATTAAAAAAAGAAAAAGCTACTTCTAACAAGAACAAAATTCTGTAAAAAAACCAAAACTAATACTTTCATAAAATTATATTATTGTTTTAAATATCCTATTCTTATTACCACGAATTTAAACAAATTGATCTAAATAAAAAAATGTAGTTAGTAAACTAGACAAATAAATAAAAATAAATTTACTATATGCTGAAATTAAATTAAAAAAGATAAAAAAAAAAAAAAAAATAGTAAAGAGAACTAAATTTACCTGAAAACCTGTTTCCAAATTTTTAACTTGAAAAGAAAGTATAATAGAAACTAATTAATTAAACAAAATATTTGCTTGGAGCTTCAAACTACTTTCAAATTTAAAAAAAGATTCCAGAAAAGAATATTTCAGTAAGTTAGAATATCACTAAACTTCTACTTAATAACATATAGAATATTTTTACTTATAATAGACCTATACCCTATAGCGTGATTCAACATGATTCAAATTAATTTTTCTGTATAGGCGTTCACAATGAAGATATTTAATTAGTGAAGTAGCATGCCGATACATGGTTTTTTTATAAGTTTGATTATGCGTGAAAATTTCGATTTTACAGTACTACTCCATATAAATATTTGTGTAATGTTGATCCTGAAATTAATCAGATTCGAATGTTTTCTCTACTGCAGTTATAGTTAATAGATTATATAGATATCAATAATACAATTTATGTAATATGTAAATCATATATTGAATTCCATTTATTATAAAATGCATCTATGGTAGTTTTGTATCTATTGTACTATAATATAGTCAAATTTTTATTGTCTGGAGTAAAGCAACAGACTTATGCTTCTATGCCCTTTGATGATCGAAATTACATTTTTGATATATTTATAGTAGAAATATCAAAAATATAGTTTTGGTATTTTCTGGATATAACGCCTCTGAAAAACTTGATCTGCAACATATATAATAAGACTTTTCAGAGGCTAAACCATTAAATTGAGCTTCTGGTTTCTGGTTTCTATATAGTATACTTTTTTTAGACAAATTTTTATAAGAACTTAATTAGGCATCGCATGCTGCAATATGCTTATACATCGTATTTTAACAATTGACCAATTAAATTTAAAAATCAGATATAACGCGCAAATTAATTTTGTATAACATAAATAAAAAATTTTTTAAAATTTAGTAATATTTCTAAATTCTGTCTATAAAACTACCCTTCAAGCTTTAATAAAAAAATTTCTTGCAAAATTTTGTATATACTAAATTTAACTTAACTGCTAACCCAAACCTTGACTCTAACCATAATTCTAATCTAACATTAATTTTTGATATTATTATACACAGATTTACAAATTACTTATACAGTATTTATTATATATATAAATACAATGAATTAGTACATCACAGGGTGCTATGCATATATTTATTCTTTTTATAATTATTTTTTTGAAAAATTCTATTTTGATCCAGGTTAAAATAATTCTCTTCTAGAATTTAGAGTTAGTGTGGACTAGAATTATATTAATACTAGTTAGGTTTTTGTATTAAAAAACTCTAGTTAGTATCAATATAATTTTGGTTTATACTAACTTTAAAATTTTGCTAAAAATTATTTTGCCTAGATCAAAATAGAATTTCACTATTTTATTATAGAGATTTGCTATTTATTACTATTGATGATTATTGGTAGTTTGTAATATCTTAAAAATAGAACTAAAAAATACTAGGCTTAGATATATTAAATAAAAATATTTAAAATTTTTAAAAATTTTATAATCTAAAATTTAAATTATTTTAACTATTTTTTTTGTTATAAATTTATATTTTAATAGATGATTTGCTAGTTATCTAAAGAGCTATATAATGCAGGTTATACAAATTTTATATATAAATTATATATAAAATCTTTAAATATAATATATTAACTTTTAAATAAAAATCTTAATAAAAAAATATCTAGTAATTATTCATATTTTTTGAAGTAAATATAATCAGAGTTTTTTTTTATTTAGCAATTTTGCTTTCTTTATTTTATTAAAAGTATTAGAAAATTATTATTAATTAACAGATACAAAATTTCTATATTATATTCTTGTATAAAAAAACTTACTTGGTCTTAAGGCCCAGATATGACTTTACTTAGTAGCAATTTTGCTTTACATTGGATTCTCAACTTTCTGAAAATTTAAACCTTTCTACTATTAGTGAGTAGCTATATCACTTTATTAAGAAACAAATTAAAGAAACACAGATAAGAATAAAAAAAAACATAAAGGTATAAAAATATATAATCAAGAAAAAAAGAGATGAAGAGATAATAAAAACAAAAAAAAAAATTTGTCTATCCTAATCACATTTATGAGTCTATAAAAAGCTTATAAAAATTATATACTATTAAACAAACTAGTCTCTATATTAAATTTATCTAAATAGTATATAAAAATTAAAATCAGTAAAAAATTTTAACCTAAGTCAAGTAGAGAGATTAGTACTCACTTCAAGTTTTAGAGCATTGCTTAATTAGATTATTGTATTCAAAGCATATGTCTTGATGTGTTTGTTAACCTGTTATACTGATTAAGATATAAACAATTTTGGTGTATTTGATATTAATTTTTTGAAAAAGTAAATTAAAATACTTACTTTTCACAAAAATTTTCTCAAAAAAAGTGGTAGTTTAACAAAAGTATATGAGGTTCTTCTTGTAAAAGTTATAGTTGTATAATCTAGTTCCTTTGTTTTTTCTTGATAATTTTGCATAGAGATCTGCAGTAACATTGTTCTCAAAATATCTTTTTGGTTTGAATATCAAAAGTATGAAAAAGTTTATTTTTTTTCTTTTTGCTATTTTTAGAAATTTCTTTGGTTTGAATACTGAACATATAGAAAAGTTCATCAAGAGAACAAAAGAAAAGTTTGATCTCTATACAAACTGTCCACAATATCTGTGTTTTAGTATATTATATTTAAAAACTTTATTAATAACAGTTTAAAAAAAAAGCTTAATCCAAATATACTAGATCTGCTTTTTGTTATATATCTGCTTCTCAATATTTTATATATACAGTATAAGTTTCATCAATAGCAAGTTTGTTGATATAAACTAAGAGTATTCTAGTATTTACTTTGTCACTTTTCTATAGCTATAATTGTAGTTTAGTTTGTTTTGTTGTTGACTAAGAGATCATCAGGAAGAGTTATTGTATAGCTATATATAATCAGAGTTTATTTTTAAAATTATTGTTTTTGTTATATGCATTAATTAGTTATACATAATTCAAGCTAGTGTTGATCATATGATATTTCTGTTTTTTGATTAATTGATAAATATGAGGTATATATCTTCTTGCAAGAGATATATCTTTTATAAAAGATATCTAAAAATATCTATAAAAATATATACTATATATAAAATTTAAATTTTTATATAGTCAAATTTTTCTAAATACAATCTTTATTAATATAATATCTCTCTAAATGCACATTTTTGTCTTGGTTGTATGAAATTATTAATGCTAAATACATGGTTTATATTTTGTAAATGTATATTTACTTAAAAGATTTTTATATTATACTAATCTTTCTAAATACATGTAGCTAATCAGAAGGTAGTATTTAAGTTTATTACACAAATTTACAGATCAAATATTAGAAGCTACAATTTGATTGGCTCTCTCTAAATATATGTTTTAGACTAATTTGTATATATTATATTTATTAGAGTTTTGCAATTTGATTTGGTTTAATTTGATTTGATCAAATATTTAATATTAAATCAAATTCAAATACAGAAATTTCAAATCAAATCAAATTCAAATTGACAAAATATTTGATTTATTTGACAAATATTTGAATCTTTGATTTAATTTTTATTGAAACTATAAATATAAGGCTATATAAACATAGTAAATTGGTTCTTATAATTCAACAGAGTCAAATTTTGCAAAATTCTTAAAAAAATTTTTAACTATATTTACTGTAAGATAAAGTTTTTTAAAAGTTTATAAAAATTTTATATACTTTTTTATATATATAATTTTTTAAAAATAAAATTAAGAATTAGGTTATCAGATAATTTTTCAAATTTTATATTGTAAAAACCAAAAAATTAACTTTGTATAGCCTAATAGCTATTATACAAAATTTTATTAAATTAATTACTTTTTTTTCTATTTAACTAGAAGTATTTTGATTAAAAGAATATTTTTTATTTAATATGTAAATTAATTAACTTAGTAAAATTTTTTTTCTATAATTTGGCTACTTGTTGCTATTTATTTATAATTAAAACTATTTAACAAATTACAAGAATTTCCCTCCTAGCTATATAATCTTCCGAACAACAGCTCACCAAGCTTTTGCCTAATGTGGTCTGCCTTAGCAGTTATTGGCCTCAATTTAGGTTCAAAACTACTTATAGACTTTTTCTTTTCAATTCTCGATTAGTGATTGCAAGCCATAAGCATCAATATTGGCTTTTTTTATCAATAAAGAAATACAAATACAAATTTCAAAGAGGATAAAAAAAGAGAAATATACTCAACAACAAAACCAATTCACCTAAAACAAATAAACCAAACAAGTCAAAAAAAAAACAAAAACAAAGAAAAGAAAACAAAGATAGCACTATTAAGCCTGTGCTGGACTAAAAATATTATATAGTACTACTAAATGAACTAAATTAATCTCTATATTAGTTATTTATATCTATATCTAAGATATAAAAACTTCATCAGAAAACTATCTGTTCTTGAGTAAAGGTTCAAGTTCGAAACTTCAAATTGCGTAGTTCTGTAAAACTTCTGCAATATATTCACGTACTTTCAATTTAAGGACACGATTGTACATTATTTATTCCAAAGTAGACATGTACTCCTATATATGATTTTCTTTTTTGGCAGTAATCGTTATTGTTGATTTTTTGATGAGAGTATGCTATTTTTGGTAAAATTTCGTGAAGTGCAAAAAGTGGTATATTGTAAAAGATTTCAGTTAGCAAGTAGCTTTAAACTTTGATAGGGAGTATGTTGAAAACTCATTTGCTATTTTTTTAGACCAACTATACTTTTACTTTATTAGCAGAAGCTATGCTTCTATTAAAATTTTTATATAAAAGCACCATCTTCTGCTAGTTATCTTGTACAAGAATACTTTTAACTTGCTTGCTGGATATACAAAAAAGTCTGGAAAGAAAAGAAAAGCAAGAAAACCCTTGACTTCTATAAAAACCATTATTTGTATAAATATCTCTTCTACTTTTCTTCAACAAGTTTTTGTTTTCATTAGTTGTAAGTTTGGTATAAATAATCATCAGAAAGAGTTGTGTTTACTTAGTAAAATTTTGTATAAATTGAAGATTTTAAAAAAATAATAAAATTTTAAAAATTTTAAAAATTTCTAAATATTATTTAATTTGATTTGATTTGATTTAATTTTCTTGTTTTTTTGTTTTTTTTGTTTTAGCGATCCTTTTTTTATTATTTAAATTAACCATAGCCATACTCCTGTAAAGGTTAATCTATCTAGTATACTACATTATGCCTGTACTAATAAAAAATTACTTGATCTATTAACAAGAATCTAAAATAGATTCCGCAAGGAAAACCCAAATATGATCTGCCTAAGTGATACTTCTTTATCTTGTTTGAGATTCCTAACTTACTGAGAATTTATACTCCAAAAGTTTGCAGTAGGTGCCTACTGACCTTGTCAGAATCACTACTCTATATAACATATCACCAATCTAAAGAAAAAATCTCTAACAGAAAAATCAAAAATCAAATAGGGTAAGGAAAATTACGAGAAGAGGAATAGTTTAAAAGAAAACAAATAAAAAAATGACTAAACTAATGAAAGGAATCTAAATCTAAAGTACTAATTATAAACTAAAGAACCTATCTAACAAATTAGTACCTGCTAATCAGGATACTTATCTGCTTGATCGTAGTAATTACATAGAACTCAGCTGATATATAAAAAGAAAACTAAGCTAAATGCACTTTAACTTGTACTAAGGGCTAAAAATTATATACATATAACTTTGTTATTAGACTGTATATCTCAAATTTTCTTATCGCCTTGACTTTAAATCTATAATCTATTCCAAAGTATAACAAATATATTGACACCACGTGTTCTCCCAGTCTCATCTCATCTAATTAGTGTATAAGTTTTTAAAAACCTTCTGAGTTCTCAACGTACTGGGGCCACGTTCCCAAATAAGGAATAAATTATTTCTTATGTAGCCACATTCATGTCACAGAGTCGCTGAATATGGAAGTGGTAAACAATGCTGATCTTTTGACGGAGTAGCCAAATCCTCTACTTTTTGTCAAAATTTTGGTTATGGGAATGTCAAAATAGCAGAAAGGAAAAAACGTAATTGTTGCGAGGTTTTTAACTGTAGTGAGTGCTTTGCAGGCTGCTTCTCTTGTTCTTCTTTCTACTACTATCCAAGTTCCTTTTGATAAATTGCTACCAGAATAACCTTTCTGGCTTGGATGCTAAACATAGAAGGGAGTCTACTAGAAGAAAAACTTGACCCAGGCTACAAACTGCTTTTCTAATGCTCACTTCTCAATGTATCACGTTAAAGGCTTCGTCAACAGCAACGGAAGGAAAAACTTGGATAGTTTTAGACGTTAGACTTTGAGTTTTTCAACTTGAGTTGAGTGAGAACGGTTGGTTTAAGTAATTGTTGCAGAGAGTTATTGTTTAATTTGATTTAATTAAATCAAATTTAAATATATTATACTTTAAGATTTTGTAATTATATAATTTGATTTTTGTATTATGATTACTTAACTAATTTTAAAAAATTAAGATCTAAAAAATATTTATAATAATAATATTTTTTTGTATATACAGTATAAAATAGCTAAAAATATCTAGTTTTATATATAAAATATATAGTAAAAAAATTTATAACTCAAAAACAAATACTATATTTCTCTGAAAATAAATATCTCTGATCTATATTATACCAAATTTGACCCACTTTACAACAATAACAGCTAGCATTAAACAGTATTATTATAAGACAGTTGTGGATAATAAGTTTGAATATTTTGAACTAATATTCTACAGAACTAAGCTGAAAACTCAGAATTAACCCAAAACTAACCCCTAGTTCGAATCCAGATCTATTATTTTTAAAAAATTTTGTTCTAGATCTTTAGTTGAACTTGAACTAAAGCTAAATAAATATATTGTATTTTAGATTTTTCAAGTCAGTTTTGGGACTCTATTTGGATTTGATCTGATTTTTAGTTCAGGTTCAGATCCTTAAAGAACCTGCTCAGAACCAATCTATGTGAAATACTACTTTAAACAATTTTAAACAATTAAATAAATTAAAATTACTCAAAATTTTATTAAGACAACCTATATTAATTTCTAAGTAAAATATGTTTAATATCTAAAAAAATATATAATTATATATTTTTTAAACAAATTTATTAATTATAAAGCTTGGATATACTCTGAACACTTTTGGACACTTGGATATTTGGATGTTAGACAGTACCAAAAAAGTCTTTGGATAGTTAAAACATACATCACTAGTATTAAGTACAAAAAAGGATGCTTATTTTAAAAAAATATAATAACTTTAAAAAAAATTGGTTTTACAAATTTGTTGCTTTTAGTTTAAGCTACAATTCTGTTAGAATAGATTTTTATTTTTATTATAAAATTTAAAAGTTTTTAGAGTTTAAAGTTTATATATAATTCAAAATTAGGATGTGGTGACTTAGTGAAGTGGTCAAGTTGTTACACCCCCAAGCGGTTGAGTATTGGTTCAATTTTCATAGAAAGCAAAAATTGGATTTTAAGAAAAACAGAATTTAGTAACTAACACCATGGCTGGGAAAACTCGAGACCCTGTAACTGTAGTTGTATCAATTACGGTTTGCCGGAAACTGGAAGATTCCAAGGCATTTGTATAATATAAGGAGTTACACAAAGGTATGCAAGCCAGTTTAGTTGGTGCAAACCCAAAATAAGTCCTTCGGAATTGCAGAAAGCCACAGGGCTGATACGGCGGTAGAACACTTGTTTGGGAAGTCCCAAATAGAAAGGTAGCACAGATCTTTGATAGTACTACATACAGATTGATACTTGGAGAACTGATAAAAACTGAACAGGACCGAAGTGCTTGGCAAGACACTCCACCAACCAGGCTGCCAGAGGGTAGCCAGAGAAAAAGGACCTAACCGTGAGGACCAGGGACAGGTCACAGCCCTTCTGGACCATCTGGATTGGTAGTTTGGGATAGCTAGGGATACTAGTAAATAGTCTGTAATTGTGTCCAGGATTTGGATAAACTCTATAAGGGCAGAAGTAGATTGTGTAGTGACGATCAGGAAACTAGACTGCAAGTGATGGGCCTCGATCTGTGTGTATCAACTGAAGCCTAGATCAGCTGGATTGTGGGCATGGAAAGCTCTAGCAGGTTTACCCCGAGAATAAAATTGTTCTAAGGTAGTTACTTAAAATGGTATTGTAGTAAGATTATGTATATAGAAATATATGTACGACAGATGTAGATCATCTAGTTGTAAAAATAGTCTATACAATAATAAAAGTACTTGACCGAAGGGATCACCTTAACATCAAAAAAAATATATATATATAATTCAAAATTTGGTATTTAATATATCAAAAAAATGGATATATATATTTTTAACCAATCAAAATTCATTACACAAAAATTAGCCAATCATATTTGCTTACATAATCATAAATTTGGCGCTTTTAAAAAAAGGTGGATATCTTTAGCTGTCCTGTACTGTATATTGTATATAATAACATAAAAAACACTAAATTATAACTCATATTCATGTTTTATACAAGAAATTTTTTACCTCAAAATTCAGCGCTATATCCTGCATCATATTAATACTATGTAAATTTTTTACAAAAAAACTTCTCGAACATTCTGAAGAATTCACTATAAACTTTTTGTACAATCCATACGTCATGCATCAATTTCAGATAGCTTACGTGGCATCCTTATCAAGACAATTGTGTAATTGGATAAATTAATATAAAGTGGAAGTAACGAAACCATTTTGTTTACACTTTTTGCTTAACTGAAGCTCGTCAAAATGCCAGAAATAACTATTAATGTCAAATGTTCTAACGACCAGAAATATAGCGTAACGATAGATACTTCTAAAACGGTGCTAGAGTTTAAGCAAGCTATTGCAGAAAAATGTGATACTACTGCGGATAGGCAAAGATTGATATATTCTGGCAGAGTTTTAAAAGACAATGATACGCTCGAAACTTATAAGATCGCAGAAGGTCATACAGTCCATATGGTGAAAGGTTCAGCTCCTAGTGGTATGTTTTTTTTTTCATTTGTTTTTGTAAACCTCGCCAGAGAAAACAACCAATGTCCAGCATGGCAGCAATGAAACCATTTAAACATTATAATAAGCAGACATTCTAGGGGTTTTTACAGCCACAAGTGAATTTTGGTTATATTATTTTACATTATTATTTTACAAATCTAACTTCTGAATTTATAATATATCCTGGTATTAAGGCTCGTCACAAACACAGGCGTCTCAACAATCACAATCCGCAACAGCGGGTAACACACAGACTCCACAGCAACCAACGGGTTATTCACCTAATCCATTCATGATGGGCGGACTCAATCAAGGTGCAAATCCTTATGGTTCTCCATTTGGTACTACTGGTGGTTTACAGGGCGTAAACCCGTTGGACTTCCTCCAGAATCCTGCGATAATGCAATATATGCAACAAATGCTTCAAGATCCTCAATTCGTTGAAAGTATGATCCAAATGAATCCTCAATTCGCACAAATGGCACCTCAGATTAGGCAAATGATGCAAGATCCAGAGTTTCAGGCGATGATGTCGAATCCTGAAACTTTGAGGAGTCTGGCTGCTTTACAACCACTTATGGGAAATCTTGGGCCATTCACTGGTGGTGCAATACCTGGATTTCCCGGATACAACATGCCAGCAACTACAGGTACGAATCCAGCAACTACAGGCACGAATCCAACAACCAGTCCAACCACAAATCCAACCACAAATCCAACTGCAGGAAATACTACTGGCACTAGAAATGACACTACAACAGGATCTACACCTACAACAAACACCACTACTCCTAGTACCACTACACCAATTACGCCTATTAACAATCCGTTTCTTCCGTTTTTTAACCCTACTGCACAAGGTGCAGCAGGCACTGGAACTAACCCCTCACAACCTCCTATGATGCCCCTATTCGATCCCTTATTGTGGGGAGCACTTGGTGGAGTGCCGCCTACCACTACTCCTACTACTACTACCACCACTACTCCTGCCCCAGCAACCCCACAAGTGCCCCCAGAAGAAAGGTTCCAATCTCAACTTCAGCAATTGAACGATATGGGATTTGTGGATGCACAAAAAAATATTCGAGCATTACAAATTTGTCAGGGAAATGTGAATTTTGCTATTGAAAGACTTTTAGATCCTTCATTTTAATAATGCAAAGATTTATAAATTAGGAGGAGAGCCCTTAACGTAAATCCGTGTTTACAATTTTATCCTAGACTGGGGTAGCTTGAAATATGTTAATTAGTGCTTAACATTTTTTGTTTTAAGTTATTCAAAAAACTGTATATTTTTTATAAAACGTCTAATAAAAAAAATTTAAATACATAAATAAATATTGCAGTTCAACACAAGGATTACCCAACTTTAGACGTTCACGTGATTTTATTTAAAAACTTATACGTATGGGACTTTTGTGGTAAAAGGGACAGAAACTCGAATATATCTAACAGGGATAAATTTATTATAAATGTTCAAAATGTTGAATTTACTACCGTGAGGGAGGGAATCCTTAAATCAACACGTAAAATAGATAATTTTTAAATTATTATAAAAAATAACTGGTATAGCTAGAACAATTTTTCTTTTTATAAAAATGTAAAGACTTAAAGAATAAATTTATGAAATTTGTTTTTTAATTTATTAAGTTTTAATATTTTTATAAAGTTTCAAAGTTAGGCCGTACAAACTTAATAAATTGGTTCTCATAACCCGGCCGGGTCAAATTTCGCAAAATTCTTAAAAAAATTTACTATCCGGGAAGTTTTTTTTATAATACCCTGGCTCAACTCTCTCACATGATTTTTGTCGGGAGGAAATTTACAACTGGTTAGTATATTATTTACTCAGTAAATTATTAATAAAAATACCCCGATTTTTTTATTATATGTATATATGTATCGGGAAAGTATTTTAGTAGTTTTTAAGCGCATCCAGGGTATTACCCTTTAATAACAACCCGGGTAGTATTATAGCAATTTGCAATTTACATCGAGTTTTTACTATT
>CAJVQC010000314.1:0-13842 GCA_910592285.1 Racocetra persica | reverse complement strand
AAATCTAACCTATACTACTATACATTCACACAACGTTCCTGGTTTTAGCGCGACTACGTCGCGCAGCTAGCCTAGTTTTATAAATGATCAAAATTAAGGTAATCAATACGATACTAAATAAATATATATAGATTCAATTTATGTAATAAATTTATTTCATATGTAGTAAGAAAGACTAAAGTTTCAAAAAACAACAGAGTTCAGTAACTCAAATTGAGTTCAAATTGAAGAACCCAATACGAGTGTATTGCACTCTAAGCTTTCTCAATTGAACTCAATTGACATATAAGTAAATCGAAGCTATGCAATTATTACGGTTTAGCGTAGCAGTAGTATTTGTAGTATCAAAAATCAGTTAGGTCAAGCCAAGTTGATTCTTTGTTTAACATAACATGAGATGACTTGTAAGACCCTATAAAAATTTTTCGAAAAACGTATCCCGGCTTTCTCCAGACTATCGTTCCATTATCATTCCGGAAAATGCTCATTTTTTGGAACAAACCATATAAATTCCGGGTAAAAATCAAATCTGGATAGGATTCGGCTTCTAATTATAATGAAGTACAAAAGATTAGAAGCCGAATTTTATCCGAATTTGATTTTTACCCGAAAATAACGGGATTCTATGGAAATAGTCAGGAATTTGTATATGGTTTGTTCCAAAAAATGAGTATTAGTTTCTATAATTTTGAAAATTTGAGGGGGTGGGATTATGTTAAACAGAAAATCAAATTGGTCTGGCTTATTGGTAACTACTACGGATAATTGAAAGTTTCTCAACAACTACCAACCCAAACTCATTGAAATTTATTTCAATTCTACAAATTTGTAATGCTAAAATCAAAAAAATATTTAATTTTGGCATAGATAATTGAAAGTTCCTTAACGACTATGTATCAAGTCAAACTCAATGAAAATTATTTTAATTTTACAAATTAGTAAAATTGATATAAAAAAATTTTTATTAATTTTAGCTTGGTAGTTGTCGAGAAACTTTTAAAGCTTTTTAAAAATTTTAAATATTGAAGTTGATATTTTTTATTAAACTTTAAATTTCTTGATGATTACCAATTGAATTCAATAAAAAAAAAGATTTATTTAAATTATACAGTTAGGAATTTATCAAAATGTGGAGATATCTTTTTTGGGGTTCGTTAATGCTGGGAAAATATTCGAGCGTTGTATTAAATGATTACATACAAGTCAATTTAACGATCGATCTGGTAAATTCAGAAAACCAAAATATGCTTAAATAAATATATTTATTGATTTTATGTTTTAGGCGCTTGATTGTCTTGAAAAGTCCAATAATATTTCAAAACAAAAAATGGTTTCGAAGTATTGAATCGAACTTTAAACCTGTCATCACGACGAAATTATGAAATTAAGCTAAAATACGGTCACCAAATCTGAGTATTTGGTCCCCAATTTTAAATTTTGGTTACCAAATTGCATATTAATAGACCCTGAAAAAAAAATTTTAAACCTCTAATCTTGATTGATAACGCATCTAATCCATCTGCCAACCTCTTTCCCACCTTTGACGCATTTTATAAGACAAGAAATTTGACATAGAAATTTATTATATATAATGACGCACCCTCAGTCGGGATATTTGTTATTTCAGTCAAAAATCATTATTGTTCAATTAGTGGTCAAAATTTTCAAAATTTGGGTATTTAATAAATTCATTATGTTAAAAAATAGTAGATGACACTAGAGATTTCGAGCGAGCAATAAATTTTCCAAAACCTGGAATAGACATAACAAAAACACCTTTACTAATAGCATTAAATTCAAATTTAAAGCTTTATACATATATTAAATAAAATTTGAATTTGGATATAAATACATTTTATACATTCGGATTGAATGTATTATAATTTGTTTTAGAATTTGTAGCAACAATTATTTCTCCAAGAAATTTCGTAATCTCGTAATTCTGTTATTATTAGCGCAGATTGAAATTTAAAAAGCAAATTTAAAAAAGCGATTACGTACGTAACTGATTTTGATGGCGATACTAGGTGCATTAGGTAAGTAATAGGGAAGTTAAACCATTTAGCTACTTTTAAAAATTATACATATTTAATATACCAAACTACTATAACTAGTTCAGTTCAGTTTATTTATAAATTTTATTTGAACATAGACAAATATAGACTTGAACAATCCAACTAGTGCCCATGTTCATATATTGTATATTGATCAATATTCAACGATTTTAAAAAAGTATTCTGATGTAGTGACGGGAAATTTATGGATTTCTTCAATATCCTGCATGAAATAAAGGTGATTAGTTTTTTCAAAATACGCCTGTATTTTATATTTAATAATTGTAATTCAAAATATTTTAAAATAGTAAGCATTAGATTTTTTGTTTGGACTAAATGTTTATGTCCGATAACAATAGATATAGCTCATAAATGTTTATAGCCATATTCTTGCCAATACTGTATATATTATGTATAGCAAAAACAGACTTTGTATATAGATTAATTTTTATTAGATTGGTTAGGTTATCAATTTTGAAAAGATTAGTTTAGGAAGATTCAACAGTATATTATATATTAATTTTTAAGAGAAAATCTTTTATATTTATATCGCTTAGAGTAAAATCAACAATAAGAATTTCAAAGCCTTTTTTAAGTTATAACAACTTTCAAATTAGTACTATTTAAATTATTAAATTCTTGTAATCTCTTAATTTGATATTTTATTATTTTTTTAGTTTATTTTTTAAATATACTCAAGCTAATCAAAGACTGCAGCCCTATTTATAGTTACAATATTTTTACCAGAAAAGAGACTCGCCTGGCTTATATCCGGAAGTGACCTGCCTTAGTAGCCTTTAGCCTTCCCCTGGGTTCTTAGCTTATTAAAAATTTTTTTTTAGTTAATAACTACATGTCTTGTTAGAACTATCTAATTATATTTATAATCCACAATATAATTATACTTTGCTGAGACCAGTACTTGCAAATAATGCTAAGCATCAAGTTGCTAATCTTCTAATAAGGCTATTTATATTGTATATATTTTATTTTACTAATTCTATCTATTCTAATGCAAACTAATCTTTTATATATTCTTTTATAATTGCTTATATCTAATATTTTATCTTTCTTCTTTTTCTTTTTGTTAATAGTTTGCTTTTGTGCTTCAATTTCTATTCTTCCTTTTATGCCTTCTCAATTTTTGAATTCTTTTTCTTAATTATTCTATATTTGCTACTTCTTTTTTTCTTTTATTTTATAATTTTTATTCATTCTTTTTTTTCTACTACTTGATTTTATTTATTTTATTATTCTTCTTTTTTCTCTCTATTTTGACTTTGACTTTATTTAACCTTGTCTATTCTGTTTTTAGTACTAAAGTTTTAAGCTAGTTTATCATTTAAATTAGACAATTAACAAATATATTTTTTTTTACAGTTAAAGAGAGACTTCTATACCTCATAATTTTTATTAAATGCTGACCTATCAATTATTACATAGGAAGTATTATATTTTTCATATCAATAAGGCTACAATTAGTCATACTTTAGTCATTGTCTATTTAAAGGCTTTGCCTACAGATTATCTTCTAATTGTATACCTGAAATCTACTTGTGAGTTCTTTATTTAAAGCCTCTGATTTCAATATTTTTTCTGTAATATCAGACTTAATTTTGATTCAATAGGGCTTAGAGCTACTTTATACTTGAAGTAATTCTCTACTATAATGAGAGTAGATTCCATATCTATACCAGTTTGGATTCTTTTACCAGAGGTAATTCCATAATACTAGGCCAATCCTTTTTCACAGATATCGATAGTATTCTCTACTTTTCTCACTATAATAGTGCCTACTGTCACAGGCTAAAATGAAGGATCTACAAAATTAGGCACAGTAAACCCATGATTAAAGCAATGGATCCAAGAAATACTGGTTTATCAGTTGAGGCTTATTGGCTGAATAAAGACAAAACAATAACCAATGTAAAATCTGAAGAACAAGAAACGCATAAAAAGAAATGAAAGAAGACCAAATAACAAGATTTAGATATAGTTGAAGTGGCTATAAAGCGAATAATTGTAGGAGTGAAGCAAAGCCTTCCTTGTTCTAATAATAATATTGTAAATTATCATTGTAAGCCCTTTAGCTTAGAAGTAGTTTCTTAAAATCGTTAAGGATGTAATATGTGAGTCATCCCTAAGCCTTTGAACCCTTTACATTTGCTAAAGCTATAAAAGCTCTAGCATTTCACCCTTCTCAAAAGATATCATCCTACGGGATTCCAATAATTCCCTTACAATACATTTAATAAATCACCTTGACAACCTCATTTAATAAAATAAACTATTGTCAAATCACCATCATCATACCTCTGGCGAATGCCCTATATATTATAAATTTTATATTTTCATGTATAAACTAATAAAATATATGATTAACCTATAATATTTGGTGGTGACTGTGAGATTCAAACTTCATAAAAACTCACGTCTTTAATCGTCTAAAATGAATGAAGAATAGTTTAATAAGTTCATAAAAGCCATGATAAATAAGCTAGTAAAGAAGAACTCAAAGCTCCACCAAAAGAAAGTAATCTTGTTAAAATCAAGTACTTTTATAGAACCGACAATGAGGATCCTTTCGATGACTTTGAAAGAGCATCGGAAGCCAATAATTGGGCCAAAGATCGTAGGATAAAGATCACGTCTAGGTATTTGAAAGAAATGGCAGCTGAATGGTATAAAAAATCAAAGAAGATATTAAGTATTGGAACAAAAAAAGTAAAAAAAATGAAACAAAAGTTTTTACCATTTATTTATGCAACAGTTTGCTCCCGAAGAACGTCAGCATCATTGGCAGATGGAGCTATATGAATTAGGCAAAAGAATGCTACTAAGTTTAAAAGGTTATTTAGTAGAGTTAATATTGATAATAGTTTTTCAGATAGATTTATTGTTAGAATGTTCTTAAAAAGATTAAAGGACAATAATACCACTTTTGTGTCTGTAGCCACATCTAAAAATATAACAGAAGCTATAGCCGCAGTAAGAAGAGTTGAAGCAGCAAGTTATTATGGCTATAAATCTTCTAAACAATTAAACATATCACAAGGATTAGGGAATGAGTTAAGCGATCTAAAGAAAAATATTGATGGCTTAACCATAAATTACGCAACTTTATCTGCTTAAATAAAGGATACAAGAGTAAATCACCCCATGATAATTTTTATAGAGGACGACCCCAAAATAATAAGTGGAAGAAAGGTATTGAATGTAATAAATATAGAAAAATGAGACACTTTGCAAAAAATTGTATGTCAGAAAAAGTAAAATATCCATACCCAAATCAAAGAAAAGAAAAAAGAAATTATAATCTGACAAAAACTATTAGTTTTTGTGAATTAGAAAATGCCAATAATGAAGAAGTATATACAGTGAATAATATTACCTCTTAAAAAGTTGCAAAGCATTCAGCAAATCCAAAGTGGGAAGATAGGCTGCATAAGGTAGCTAGAGTATTTCAAGAAATTATAGCAGAAAAACAAAATATAGAAATTGGAACCCCTTCTACTCACCTCCCCCAACTAAGTCAAAGAGAAGGCGCGAACCCTCAAAAATCAATTCTCTACAACCCTATAATGTAGCAAACGATATCTTGGTATTGCCTACTAATGCTACCGTAGGGCAGATACTTCAATATCCAAATTAAAGGAGAAATCTGGCCAAGATATTGAAACATCTGCTTATTTCAAAAGAAACTAATTTTATTAGACCTGAAGAACTACATCGTACAACTGCAGCATGATATTATATTCGAATTCGCAATAATCTGGTGTTGGCGGTACTAGATTCAGGTGCAGCCGTAAGCATAATATCAAAATGCTTACTAGATAAACTAGGTTAAGGATAGATAATAACTCTATAACTATAGTAGTAATGGCAACTGGAGCTAAAGCCAAGACACTTAGAAAAATTAAGAATATTAGAATAATTATCCAGGAGGTTGTAATACCCACCACTCTACATGTAATCGAATCCTTAGACGATATCTTATTATTGGGAACAGACTGGTTTCAGAAAACTAAAGCTCATATACATTTTGATGAGCAAAAACTATACTTACGATATGCTGATAGATCAGCCGAAGTACCAATTTTTAATACTGGTACCGAAGGCCTTAATCCACATGAGAATGAAGAAGTCCAGAGTGACAGCGAAGATACTTTCGATGAATTTGACTATGAAGAAGAAGAATTCAATGAATTAATAGAAGAAAATATAGAAAGTTGACTCTTAGAAAATCTAGCATATATCTCATCAATATAGAAGAGGTACCTACAAAGGAAGACGAAAAGGATAAAGATAAGATAAATCTGTAATGAAATTAATAGGAGAAATGATTAATAATGAAGAATTAAAACAAGAACAACTTATAATTGAAATAAATAGTCCCTGGATATTTCCAGTAGTTATAGTGCTGAAGAAGAATAGCAAATTACGATTTTGCGTAGATTATAGAAAACTAAAAGCAGTTACTAAAAAGGATACATATCCTTTACCGTTAATTAATGATCTCCTGGATACATTTGAAATAGCCCAATGGTTTTTCACTTTGGACCTAATAAGTGGATACTGGCAAGTTGTGGTAGATGAAGTAGACCTAGAAAAAATGATATTTATCATAAAATATGGTACTTACGTATTCAAAGTAATGCCATTTGGTTTTTGTAATGCATCTAAAACTTTCCAACGATTAATAGATTTGGTACTAGGAGATTGCATTGGAAATTTTGCTGTAGTATATCTTGATAATATTAATATATACTCTAGTTCGTTCGAAGAATATTTAGCATACTTAAAAATTATTTTTAGTAAATTAAGAAAGGCCAGATTAAAATTAAACCCAGAAAAATGCACCTTCTTTCGATCCAAAATTAATTATCTTGATCATATAATCAACAAAGAAGGAGTAAGACCTGACGAATCTAAGGTAGAAAAAGTAAAGAACTTCTTGGTACCCCCAAATCTACACCAATTGCGAGAATTTATTGGATTAGCTTCATATTATTGTTGATTTATTAAGAGATTCGCAATGATAGCTCGACTACTTCATAAGTTGTTGGAAAAAAATATTTTCTACAAATGGGAAAAAGCTCAACAAAATGCTTTTGAAACATTAAAAAGACATTTAATGATGGTATCTATTTTAAGATACCCAGACTTTAAAGAAATGTTTTATTTACACACTGATGTATCTGGCATAGGCTTAGGAGCTGTATTAGCTCAAAAAGATAAAGACCACAAGGAATATGTGGTAGCTTATACAAGCTGAGGACTTTCCAAAACCAAACATAATTATTCAGCCCCGAAAGTTGAATGTTTGGCCGTAGTATGGGCTGTAGAACATTTTCATTATTATCTAGATAGCAAACATTTCACATTAATTACGGACCACGCCAGCCTAAAATAGTTACATATCTCTGAACCAAAGGGGAAGAGAGCCTATTGGATCTTAAGATTGCAACTGTATGATTATTCTATAGTTATTGAGCCAGAAGAAAGCATTACAATGTTGATGCACTATCAAGAATGTATCTAAGAAAAGAGAAAGAGGTGAAATAAAAAAAAAAAAAAACTTTGAACTAAAATAATAAGAATTACGCTAATTTGTTTAAGGTACTCTGCCTATAATTCGCCTAATGTGTGAAAATTGATTAAAGTACTTTGCTTATAATTCACATATAGTGTGAAAATTGAGGGTGTGTTCAGATCTGTAATTTGCGTATATAGCCTGGTACTAGAGAGGTTTGCTACTGTAATAAGTACTGTGTGAGGCTTGAACCTGATTAGTATAATTTAGAAAAACAAATTAGTTCAAAAGTCTAATTAAATATATATAAAGTATATTAAGAAATTTAATAATTAGTTATAAGGAATATATATATACTTAAAGAATTAAATAAAATCTGACATTAAATTTAATTTGGTCTAGGTAGTTGGTGTTCTGGCAAACCAAAGATGGACCCACTTAAATATCAATTGCTAAAGACTTACATTATAGAGCATACCTTACCCCGTACGGTAACTTTGCAAGATCGATGAAGCATACAAGCCCAAAGTCAATTTTTCGAAGTAAAGAATAGATTAGTCTATAAAAAAGACAAACATAATATTAACTATCTACTAAGAGTAATTCAAAAATATGAAGTAGAACCAATTTTATTTCTAGTTTATACTCATTCATTGGGAGGATATTTTGGTATAGACATCATATTTAATAAAGTTAGAGCTAAGTATTACTGGCCACAAATATATACCGATATTCGATGATTCGTTCGTACCTGTGATGCATGTCAAAGAAGAGGAAAAAGTTTAGTGAAGCCTTCTTTACATTCAATTCTAGTCGAAGCTCTATTCTACCAAATCAGAATTGATATAGTTGGTAAATTACCTGTAACTCCAAAAGGTAACAGGTATATTGTAGTAGCGATGGACTACATGATCAAATGGCCTGAAGCTAAAGCAATAAAGAATGCGAACGCCCAAAAAGTAGCCAATTTCATATACGAGGATATCGTATGCTGCCATAGTTGTCCACAATATCTCTATCCGATAGGGGAACACATTTTCGAAATAACTTAATAGATGAATTTCTAAAGAAATTTACTATTAATCACCATTACTCTATGCCTTATCATCCATAGACGAATAAATTAGTAGAGTATTTTAACAAGACACTTTGTGAATCAATATCTAAATTGGTCACAAACATAAGAGAATGGGACTCACTGATATCTTCAGTACTTTTTACATACCGAACTGCCAAACAGAATACGATGAAGATAACTCTATTCTTCTTGGTGTATAGAAGATTTTCTATTTATCCTGATGAAAATAAAGAGCTGTTAGAAGGAACTTTTATACAAAGACTTTTCGATTTAGTCAAAGTTTTACCGCAAGTCCAAAATGAGATCGTAAAAAGGGTCAAAGGGCCTAAAAAATTGCTAAAAGGAAGCATGATCGTCAATTACCACATTTAGAAGAATTAAAGAAAGGAGAGTTAGTATTAGTATACAAAGCTTCTCAACAACATTCAAAAAGCTATAAACTGTACCCAAAGTAGAAAGGTCTTTCATCATTCATAAAGTTCTCCAAAAGGATATATATAAGCTACGTATCATAGAAGAAAATATAATAAAGACACCTATAAATAGAAAATTGATAAAACTATACTATTCTAGATAAGGAAATTTTAGAAGGGGACAAAGAACGAAAAAGGGCATAAATTAGTTAAAATTACCTTTTATGATAACAATATATTATGATGTTATTATAATCATCATAAACAATAGAATTCAATATACTTTACTGAAGCTTGTAATTTTATTATCAAAGAAAATTAATAAACCAATATCACTTTAGATAATGAAAATTGAGCAAATTACAAGTGATATAACTCACCTAAAGATTGGAGTCAAACATGTGACCTTAGAAAACAACACAAGAATGGGCAGGTGGAAATAAAAAAGTCGATGATTGTAATTCAACTTAAAACTAAGAATTACAATGACATAATAGAATGGATTCCTTCTAATAGTTATATTCGAACATGTCTGTCCATGTATAGTCAATCTTAAAACTTTGCCTGGTTTACGAAAGAATTTCCTAAGAGAATTTATAAATTATAGAAGAATTAAATTCGTAAAAGACGTCTTCATAATTTCCAATCTTCAAATTTTAATACGCTTAATTAGAGAAACCTAGAATTATCTAGAAAGAATAATGATTCAGATTTAAAAGATGTTTTAGTAGTATTATGGCCGAGATATTTATGGGAAAGCCCCTTTATTTTAATTTTGAATATGAAGAAATATTAATTATAAAAATATATAATTGCGCTCGAAGATACTCCTGAGTACTATATTCAATTAGCGAATCAATAGATGGATGCTATTCCTTTTAATGGACCAACTACATATGACATCCGTAAAGAACTATCAAGATAGTATAAAATGATAGTATAGGGATTTTGGTAACTCTACAAAAATTCCTGCATGCAAATACTCTTATTCACTGATCATCTAAAAAAGAATTGTCGATTAGTTAAAAGCAATTCCTTTACCATATTCCATATAACTGATTACCACTTGGGCAGAACTCAAGCTAAAAAGCAAGGACTAAAGTTTATAAAGAATTATCTACAGAAAAATCAGACGATGAGAGATTTAAACTATATTGAATTATTTACAAAGATATGTGCACTAAAAATTAATTCTTACAGAACAAAAATTTATTCATAGAATCAAATAAAATTACAAACTTACAATGTAAAGATCTTATAGCATCAAATGTTTATAACTATTACAATAAATAGTCAAGAAGGTCTTTAAAATACTGATCTGATTATAAGATATGATTCTGGAAGAATCATATAAAACAAGGGAGTAGTAGATAAAGATTATAGTTTAAAATTTTTTTTTGAAAATATAACATTTTATTAACTTCTGCTTTAACAAAAATTATATATAAGCTTTTTAATATTGCTAGACAAAGCAATACCATATTATTTACCATTACTATTATATTCTGCAAATCATTTTATACTTACTAATTCAGTTTGTATAAATTACTATTTTATATAAGTTATAGTATACATAGCTTAAAGGATTTCTTAAATAATCGAAGTATCCAGATAAGGCTTAGAAATCAGAAGACTTTATGTTTATTCAAGAAAATTTTGAAATACGTTATTAGATGAAGAATTACTCAAATTGTAGAAACAATTCAGAAGGAACCCTGATATGACTACACTAGTAACTCGTCTACAATCTTAAACCTTGGAGTGGATGCCTTACGATAAAGAAAACAAATATAAGAAATTTTTGATAAACCAAAATCCTAGCTATCACATAACAATGTCATCAAAACAAAACTTTGGAATAAGACCCCTACAAAAATAAATCTACTACAACTAAAAGAAATCTTCTTCTTTATCTAAAAGCATCATAAGAGCATCATAATGAGCTTTTGTCTCTATTTGACTATAATCATTCTCTTCTCTTTCGAACCAAGGGATCTCAGATCTACTACTTCCTCTTGCTTCTTCAATATTTATTTGGACTTTATCTTCTATATCCTCTATACTATCAGAATCTATATTTTGTTCTTGTTCCTATTCTCTATATACAATTTTATTTAAGTATTCAAGATCATCGATATCTTTTTCATTTTCTTTAGCTTCTAACTCAGTTGATCTTTCTTCTATATCTATTGTATATTCATCCCATCCAATCGTTCGCATACTATCTTCATCTTCATTAGTAATATAATTGCCTATGACTGTATCTTGATTTCTTTTAGTAGTATTAATTTCTTGTTTTTCCCAATCAAATTTATTATCAGAAACTTCACCCCAACTATGTTCACTTTCTTCATACATTTCACATTTTTTTTTAAGTTGTTTATTTTCTTCTTCTACATAATCAATCCACCAATCTCTCCTAAATTCTTAAGTTAATATTTTAGTTATAACAATTATAAGTTAAAAATTTTACTCTTACCATTGTAATTCATTCTTTAATCCTTCTTGTTTTCTTTTACTATTACTATTTCTTCTTCTAGTTCTTTTATTTTTTCTAATCTTACTTGTAATTTTTGTTGTTCTTTAGTTAATTTAACTTTTAATTCGTTAGTTAAATTTTTAGTCTCCAATTTGTGGAATACCATTCTTCTCATTCTTTTTGCAGTTTTTTTCCCACTTTTTTTAGCTTCTTGATCTTCTCCATATTGTTTTATTTGTTGTTTTAATTTGCGAAGTTCTTCTGATTTTTTTGCTGATTTTTTTCTGAAATATCTAATAGTATTATATATAGCATCTTCTATTTCTATTGCTTTATACTTGTCTTTTTCTTCAGTATATAATAGTTTAGTTAAATAGTCTATTTGTTCTTTTCTTTTTTTTTCTTGTTCACGAAATTTATCTGATTGTAGTTTTGCAATTTGTTTTAATTGTATAAACTTATAAGATAATATGTGTAATTTTTTATCTTTTTGTTGTACTTTATCGATAACTTCTTTTTTTTTTCCTTATCAAACTTTTTACTATATATTATAATTAATTATTTTATTAGTTTTATTTTTTATCTATATTCTTAATTTATATATACCTTTAACTTTTAGGATGTCCATGTTGTTTTTTAAACTTTCGAGGCATTATCACTAAAAGCTAATTTTTTTTTAAATCTTGTAAAATAAGGTTTTAAGAAATTCTCCTATTAGATTATCAAGTTGTATAAATTATAAACTTAAGGAGTTAGATTTTCAAAATTAGTAATTATTCTAATGTAGACAAATAAGTTAGAATACTTGTCTATTGATCAAAAAGATAAGGGTTCAAAACTCATTGTGAGTGAGCTAATGCCTTTCTAATGGCCAGAGATATGGCATGGCCTCTTAAGAACAATATACCAGAATAAGAATTATTTTTAGCTTTACTATTTTATTTTTGTGATTAAATATTATTGACTTTATTAATTTATTAATTAATACTTTATGTCTGGTATGCATAAAATAAGGTAGGGCGAATATTACGAGCTAAAATAAAGGATCTACAAAATTAGGCACAGTAAACCCATGATTAAAGAAATGGATCCAAGAAATACTAGTTTATCAGTTGAGGCTTATTGGCTGATTAAAGACAAAACAATAACCAACATAAAATCTGAAGAACAAGAAACACGTAAGAAGAAATGAAAGAAGACCAAATAACAAGATTTAGATATAGTTGAAGTAGCTGTAAAGTGAATAATTGTAGAAGTAAAGCAAAGCCTTCCTTGTTCTAATAATAATGTTGTAAATTATCATTGTAAGCCTCTTAGCTTAAAAGTAGTTTTTTAAAATCGTTAAAGATGTAATATATAAGTCATCCCTAAGCTCTTGAACCTTTTACATTCGCTAAAGCTATAAAAGCTCTAGTATTTTACCCTTCTCAAAAGATATTATCCTACAGGATTCCAATAATTCTCTCACATCTTGACAACCTTATTTAATAAAATAAACTATTGTCAAATTACCATTGTCATGCCTCTGGTGAATGCCTTATATATTACAAATTTTATATTTTCATGTATAAACTAATAAAATGTACGATTAACCCATAACACTACTCTTTGCTGTACCAGTTTCTTTTAAGAATTCTTTGATATATACACTTTCACATAAACTTCACACAGGGTTTCATATTTGATTATAGGCTTTAATTTTTATTATAGAGTATTTTACCTCTAGCTAAACTCAAACCATTGATTGTGTCTGTAAAAGAACAGAAGCTTAACAACTAAGCTATGAAATCCTAACCCTTATTAACAAATATATTTTATTTTCTTGCTACATTTTGTAAACTATACTTCAAAGTATTAATTTTAAGTTTAAAATCTTGTTTGTATTTTTTGTTTATTATTCTTTCTATTATTTATTTTTTTTTCTAGTTTGGTTTTTATAATATTTTTTTAGTTTTTAATCTTGTAATATTGATTTTTTATATTATTTTTTTTCTCTCTTGCTTTTACAAACTTTCTTTTTTATTTTAGTTTATGTTTTCTTTAATAGTACTTTTAATTGCTTTTGCTATCTTCATTATATATATATATATTTTTTGGTTTTAAGATAAGGCCTTGCTTATATCTTTATTAGTAATAATTTTTAATAGTAACAATATAGATTACTACAATACAGTTACCAAGATTTCTACTTGTAGTTAGGACTAATCATTAAACTACTATATATAAAAATTTACAAAGCTATTACTATTTGTACTAGTACAAATAAAAATAAAAATTATATACAA
>CAJVQC010000313.1:0-13843 GCA_910592285.1 Racocetra persica | reverse complement strand
TGAGGATTAAAATAAAGTTTATACCAAAATAATGAGAGGAACTTGTTTTTTTTCATAGATGAAAAAGTTTCCTTAACTTTGTCGATCATGATCCATAAAACCTGGCACAAAATTCCTGTATGCACTATATAAGCCCTTTCTAAATGCACAGTGCAGTCTAATTTTAACTTATAATGGCTACGCATATATACTTTATTCCTATAAATGTATTTCTTTCTAACTGCAGATTTTATAATTTGTTTTAACTACAGTGCGGGACACTGCTTTTTAATATAATAATACTATTTTTAAATATAATAATACTATTTTACAATATAATAATGATATTTTATAATATAATAATACTATTTTGTAATATAATAATAATATTACTTTGTAATATAATAATACCATTTTGTAATATAATATTATTTTGTAATATAATAATTATAACTGAAATACCTCTTTTTTTTGTTGGAGTAAGGTAAAAATAATGTGGGCAAAAGAAGCTATTTTATAGTAAAATTTAGCAAGAAATTTTTTTATTAAAACCTAAAATATAATTTTATATACTCAATTTTGAGTTATAACTAATTTTTAACAAAATAAACATTTGTTTTAAATTTTTTTGACTATATTATATTATATTTGGTTTTTAATTTGATTGACTTTTATAAAATATAGCTATAGTAGCCATGGTTACAAATATATTAAATTATATAATACTAAATAGAAGCAACCAAAATGCTGCAAAAAAAATGAGAATTTTTTTGAGCCAAAGTGAAGGGGTTGCTTCTATTCGAGTCTAATTTTATTAGTAGACATAACAACCTTAGTCAAATTTTTGGTTTCAAAATCTGGAAAGTTGTTTTATTCAGTGGTTGCTTCTAATTAGTAATATATAATAATACTAATTTTAAATATAATAATGCTACTTTTGTTAAAATTAATAAAATAATTATTCAAAGTAAACAAAGAACCTTTAATTTTATGTATAGTAATACAAAATTATATTTTGGAGTTTTTTTAAAAATATTAGAAAAGTAATTTTAAATTTGCTATTTATTTATATATATAATCTACAATATAAAATATTGTAGTAATAAATTTTCTGTTTATTTTTATTGCATATTGTAGATAATAGTTGCTTGTTTTTGATTAGCAATAGTTTTCATTTATCTCTTAAGAACCCAAAGTTAAAAGAAATAAAAATAATAAGAATATAACTAGATGTTGTAATACAGATTTATTATTTTACAAAATACAGAATAATAAAAAATATATCAAGATTCAAGTAACTAATATAAATAAAATAATACAAATAAAATATACAAATAGATATATAAAGCAAGAAAAAATAAAAGACTTTAAAAAAGAAAATCTTACTGCCAAACTAGTGTAATAGCAAATAAAAAGTATATATATATAAATTAAACTATATAAAACAAAACAAACTAGATATATAGGAGATATACTCAAAAAAATAGTAAAATATATATATGAAAAAACAAGTTTACTAAAATGCACCAGTGGTATTCAATACCATAGTGATTTTAACCAATAAAATTATTGATCTGCGGTGTAATATCAAGATCAGGTGTAATATAAAAAAATCAAAACAATCATTTAATTTTTTAAAAAATCTTTAATAACTCAAAATTTTGCTTATAAAACCACCTTTTGTATCTTAATAAAAAAAAAATTCCTTGCAAAATTTTGGTTATAACAACCTATATCCCAATTCTAACCAATAACTCTAACTTTAATATTAGTTAAATTTTAATCTTTTTTTTATTTGTTTTGATAGTCATATATAGTATGTGATGTTGAACACCACAGGTGTGCTTTAGTAAAGTTGATAAAAAAATAATCTAAGAAAAAACAGATTTATTTTATATAGAAAAATATATGAATTAATAGAAAATCTAAGCAAAAAAAAAACCACAATAGATAAAACAAAAAAAATAAGACAGTTTATTAAATAACAAAATACTAAAGAGAATTTTTGTAAAATAGAATTATAATCTGCATGAGCCAGACTAAAATTTAAAAATTTTAAAAACTCTTAAAATTGTAGGCCTAATATCTCAAAAATATAGTAAATTGTAAACAAACTTTATAAATTTATTTTGTAAACTATATAGACTAGCAAATTACAAATTTTGACTTATACAGAGCTTTAGAATAGAAAATTTAAAAATACAGAATAAAGTAACAAAAAAATATAACAAAAGATATTAAAAAAGTTGTTTAATAATTTAAAAAAGTAGTAAAAAGCATATTAGCAAAATGACAAGAAAAAATAAAAAAATAAAAAAAAATAAATTAAACAAAAGAAATAAAAAGAAAAAATATTAATAAAAAAAAAAAAGATATATAAAGAAAATAAAATTACAAAAAAAAGTAACAAAAGCTTTAATTTTAAATCAAATAAAAAAAGCAGAATCTAAAATTATAGCATTATTAATAAAAGAAGTAAATATATAGAAAAGCTAAATTATAAAAATTCTAAATATTGTTAAAAAACTAATAAAAAATATCAAAGCAAAAAAATAAAAATATAACTTATTAAAAAAAACAAATCAAAATTATAGTAATTATAGTTCTTCAAAATTAAATCAAATCAAATATTAGATATATTTGAATTTAATTAAATTAAATCAATCTTGATTTGAATTTGATTTGATCAAATCAAATCAAGTTATTTTTAAAAATTTTAAAATTTTATTACTTTTGAAAATTTTCAATTTATACAAAATTTTACTAAGCTAATCAATTTTGTATATAAACTAGAAAAAAAAATATTATAAAAGCAAAAAAAAAGATCAAACAAAAAGATTAAAATTACAAGATAATAAAATTAAAAAATTAAAAAAGACAAAATAAATTAATATAAAAAAAAAGAAACAATAACAAAAATAACAAACAGAAGACTTAAGCAAGATATCTAACTTGAAATCAAAACTTTAAAATATAAAATACAAAATTTAACAAAAAGTTAAGTTTTTATAATAATAGTTTGATTTGAAAAACAGTAAAAATAGTATTATTTATTATTTGATTATTTTTTATCAGAAACTTAACTTCTCTTTCTTTTTAATATATATAAAATTAGCTTCTTATATATAATTTTAACTTTTTATTCTTTTTCTAAAAAATTATTTAATTTTTGTCATATCTCTAAACTATATATGCTATCAAAATAGGTTTTTAAAAAATCTTATTTTATTTTTATTAGAGCAGATTAAAATTTTTTATATATAAAAGCAAATCTAATTTAGATAATTATATTCGTTATAATTTTATCTTTTTAAAAAAATATTAAAAAATTATCCTTTAAATAAAATAAATCAAAAACAATTTTGTCTTCAAATATTAATTTTGGGTTTTAAACTCTAAAATAATTTTGTTAACATGTATACTCTAAACTAATTTATTACTTTAGTACTAAAATAGAATAAACAAAATTAAATAAAGTTGAATTTAAAATAAAGAAAAAAACTTAAAGCAAAAAGAATAAAAATTTGAAACAACTAACTTAAAGCAAATATAAAGCAATTAGTAAAAAGAATAAGACAGAATTTAAAAATTAAAAAAAAAACTAAAAAAAATAAAAGTTAAAGTATAAAAGCAAACTACTGCTAAAAAATAAAGAAAGAAAACAAAAGATAGTATAATCTAAATTATATCAAATTACATCAAATATCAAATTAAATATTTAAAAAACTTTACTATTTAAATATTTTTTTATCTTTAAAAATATCTATATTATTTTAAAACTAATTTTTAACATTTAATTATTTATTAAAATTTTTATTTATAGTAAATTTTAAATACTTTACTAAAACTTGCAAATTTACAACTTTAATACTACTTGTAATTAGCTATAAAATAACTTTATAGTAATTATACTTTACATATACTATAAGTTATACAGGTCAAATAAAGCTATATCAGGAGTATGCATGTCAGGTAAATATTAGAAACATATCGGGTGTCCTGATATTTCAAGTAAATATCATAAAGATATCAGCATAATTGATAGGCTTATCGGGATATCCGATAAGTCTATCGAAATATTTATAAATATCCTGATATGTTTAATGAATATAGATATAAAATTGGTAAAATATCAAACAAGTGATAAAACTATCGATTTAAACTAATATTTCTCTAATTTTTATTTAGATATATTAAACTACATAGCGTATATTATTATGTATCAGAAATGAAGTAATATTAAAAATTTCATATAGTGTATGGTTATATAGCAAATTAAATGCTGTTTGTATACAAAATCTTGCATCTTATCAGGTATATATTTATGGCGAAGCAAAGCATATTGAAACTTCACATGTTACATCTTCGCATCCAAAGTAACACTTGCTTCTATATTTTGTATTGCTTAGTCTAATTTTAATATACAATATAGTAATTTATTTTCTCATAGTAGTTTGATCTTATAATTATATGTACCATTCTGTGTATATAGATGATTCTGGAGATTTGATTTCTATTTCTGTATATTGAATACTTGTAAAATCATATAATTCGCATTTACTCTATTTAGAGCTAAACAAGTAATCATATATTAATTTTTTTATTTATTAAACATTCAAGTTTAACTACAGTACTATCAATTTCTTCCGTTTCTAGTTTCGCATGATGATATCGACTGATGTTAACTATCGTTAATGATCAGCCAATCATGATTAAGATTGGTAATCATATAAAAAAAAATTTTAGATGTTCTTTAGATTTCACTTTTAAAGACTTTTCTCTTTTCACTTTCTTTCTTTTCTTTTCTGGTGTCTCAGCTCCTCGTTTTTTTGGCTCCCATGGTTAGATCTTTGAAATAGACTTTCGGTTTCGTTTCTTGGTGTTTTTTCTTATAAGTATTACTTGTTTTTTTTATTATAAATAACTTACTAACTTTCTGCTTCTTTTTTTTTTAGATTTTAGCTTCCTTTCTCGTTATTTTTGGTACACATGGTCAGATCTTCAAAATGGACTTTCAGTTTCATTTCCTGGCATTCTTTCTTGTAAGTATTTTTGTTTTTTTTTTTTATTATAAATAACTTACTAACTTTCTGCTTCTTTTTCTTTTAGATTCTAGCTTTCTTTTTTATTATTTTTGGTACCTATGGTTAGATCTTCGAAATAGATTTTTGGTTTTGCTTTCTAGCATTCTTTCTTATAAGTATTACTTTTTTTTTATTATAAATAACTTACTAACTTTCTGCTTCTTTTTTTTTTAGATTCTAGCTTCCTTTCTCGTTATTTTCAGCGCATATGGTCAGATCTTCAAAATAAACTTTTGGTTTCACTTTCTGGCATTCTTTCTTTTTTTTTTTATAATATCTTACTAACTTCTTGTTTCTTTTTCTTTTAGATCCTAGCTTTCTTTCTTGTTATTTTTAGTGCCCATGGTTAGATCTTCAAAATGGACTTTTAATTTCGCTTCCTGGCATTCTTTCTTATATAAGTATTACTTTTTTTTTTTTTATATAATAACTTACTAACTTCTTGCTTCTTTTTCTTTTAGATTCTAGTTTCCTTTCTTGTTATTTTCGGCATCTATGGTTAGATCTTTGAAATAGACTTTTGGTTTTACTTCCTGGCATTCTTTCTCTTTTTTTTTATTATAAATAACTTACTAACTTTCTGCTTCTTTTTTTTTTAGATTCTAGCTTTCTTTCTTGTTATTTTCAGTGCTTATGGTTAGATCTTCGAAATAGACTTTTGGTTTCACTTTCCGGCATTTTTTTTTATAAGTATTATTATTTTTTTATTATTATTATTATATAATAACTTACTAACTTCTTGCTTCTTTTTCTTTTAGATTCTAGCTTCCTTTCTTATTATTTTTGGCTCCCATGGTTAGATCTTCAAAATAGACTTTTGGTTTCGCTTTCTGGCATTCTTTCTTTTTTTTTTATATAATACCTTACTAACTTCTTGCTTCTTTTTCTTTTAGATCCTAGCTTCCTTTCTTTCTATTTTTGGCGCCTATGGTTAGATCTTCAAAATTGACTTTTGATTTCACTTTCTGGCATTCTTTCTTATAAATATTACTTTTTTTTTTTTTATAATACCTTACTAACTTCTTGCTTCTTTTTCTTTTAGATTCTAGCTTTCTTTCTTGTTATTTTCGGTGCCTATGGTTAGATCTTCAAAATGGACTTTTGATTTCGTTTCCTGGCATTCTTTCTTTTTTTTTCTTATTATATAATAACTTACTTTCTGCTTCTTTTTCTTTTAGATTCTAGCTTTCTTTCTCATTATTTTCAGTGCCCATGGTTAGATTTTTGAAATGGACTTTCGGTTTCACTTCCTGGCATTCTTTTTTATAAGTATTACTTTTTTTTTTTATATTATATAATAACTTACTAACTTTCTTTTTCTTTTTTTTAGATTCTAGCTTTCTTTCTCATTATTTTTGGCACCTATGGTTAGATTTTTGAAATGAACTTTCGGTTTCACTTTTCGGCATTCTTTTTTATAAGTATTACTTTTTTTATTTTTTTATTTTTTGTATAATAATATACTAACTTCATTCTTCTTTTCTTTTAGGTTCTAGCTTCTTTTCTCGTTATTTTTGGCACTCATGGTTAGATCTTTGAAATAGATTTTTGGTTTCGCTTCCTAGCGTTTTTTTTTATATAAATATTACTCTTTTTTTTTTATTATATAAATAACTTACTAACTTTCTGCTTCTTTTTTTTTTAGATTCTAGCTTCTTTTCTTGTTATTTTTGGTACCCATAGTTAGATCTTTAAATAGACTTTCAGTTTCGTTTTCTAGCATTCTTTCTTGTAAGTATTTTTGTTTTTTTTTTTAATATATAATAATATATAACTTTATTTTTCTTTTTCTTTTAGGTTCTAGCTTCCTTTCTTATTATTTTTGGCACTCATGGTTAGAGATGTGACAAAAATCAGGTAATTTTTTAGGGGGAGAGGTAAAAAAAGTTAAAATTATATATAAGAACCTGATTTTTTTTTTATATTAAAAGAGGGGGAGGGGGGTAAGCCTCTGATAAAAAAAAATCAGGTGATAAATAACACTGCTCTTAAATCTTCAAAATGGACTTTCAGTTTCGCTTCCTGGCATTCTTTCTTGTAAGTATTCTTGTTTTTTTTTTTTTTAAATATATAATTAGCTTACTAATTTCTTGCTTCTGTTTTTTTTAGATTCTAGTTTCTTTTCTTGTTATTTTTGGTGCTTATGGTTAGATCTTTGAAATGGACTTTCGGTTTCGTTTCTCAGCATTCTTTCTTGTAAGTATTCTTGTTTTTTTTTTAATATATAATAATATACTAACTTCATTCTTCTTTTTCTTTTAGATTTTAGCTTCCTTTCTCGTTATTTTCGGCACCTATAGTTAGATCTTTGAAATAGATTTTTGGCTTCGCTTTTTAGCGTTCTTTCTTGTAAATATTCTTGCCTTTTTTTTTAATATATAATTAGCTTACTAACTTCTTGCTTTTTTTTCTTTTAAATTCTAGCTTCTTTTTTGTTATTTTTGGTACCCATGGTTAGATCTTCAAAATGGACTTTTGGTTTTGCTTCCCAGACATTCTTTCTTATAAGTATTCTTGTTTTTTTTTTTTAGTATATAATTAGCTTACTAACCTCATTCTTCTTTTTCTTTTAGGTTTTAGCTTCTTCGTTTCTTTTAGTGTTCATGGTTAGATTTTTGAAATCAACTTTCGATTTTACTTTTCGGCATTCTTTCTTATAAGTATTCTTGTTTTTTTTTTTTTTAGTATATAATTAACTTACTAATCTCATTCTTCTTTTTCTTTTAGATTCTAGCTTCCTCGTTTCTTTTGGCGTCTATGGTTAGATTTTTGAAATAGACTTTCGGGTTCGCTTTCCGGTATTTTTTCTTATAAGTATTCTTGTTTTTTTTTTTTTTAATATATAATTAGCTTACTAATCTCATTCTTCTTTTTCTTTTAGGTTCTAGCTTCCTCATTTCTTTCAGCGTCTATAGTTATGTCTTCGAAGTAGACTTTTGGTATTAATTTTAGAATCAACATTGAAGTTGCTACCAGAATCGCCATTAGAGCAGTCGTTGGTTACTATTGAAGTTGCCGCCAAAATTAGTATTGAAATTGTTGTTGGTGAGTATCCTAGCCATGAAAAAGAATAAACTTGTCACGATTTTTGAAAAAATGAACATTTATTTTGATTTTTCCCAAATGCATTACATTATACCAAATTCGAAATTCATTATTAGCTAATTTATCATTGCATGACAAGTTCTTTCTTTGTCATAGCTAGGGTACTTGGTTGGGTTGGAGTTTTTTATTTTTCATATTTAGTAATTTATATAGAATATAAATTTTACTGTATTTTTTTAAATAAAAAATTTTATATTATCTAAATTTAATTTTAATAAATATTGTTTATACCAATAAACTTTAATAACCCGATATGTATCTGGTTTTAGAGAAATATAGAATATATATCAGGTTTTCTATATTACAAATCGGATTACTAATATGGCACTAATATGTCACTGATATGGTGCTGATATTTATCCGATAGATGCTCTATATTAGCCAAATTTCTGTTTAATATAGGAGTCATATCAGATACCAGGCACCTATCGTTACATATCAGCATACCAATATCTACCCAGTAATTCTTTATTCGACCTGTATTAGCAATATATCTACTACTACTTACTACTATATTACTACTATTTTACTACTATTTTACAAAGATATTAAAATGAATTTTAGTAAAAATATAATAAAATAGTAGTTTTACAAAAAATTTAAAAAAATTTTTAATAAAATTATAGTAAAAGTATAGTAAAATAGTAGTAAAATAGTAGTAAAATAGTAGTAATATAGTAGTAAATAGTAGTAGACATATTGCTAACTTATAGTAAATGTAAAGTATAATTATTATAAAATAACTATAGTTACTTTATAGTTACTTTATAGCTAATTATAAGTAGTATTAAAATTACAAATTTGCAAGTTTTAGTAAAATACTATTTAAATATTTTTTTATTTTTAAAAATATTTATATCACTTTGACAAAAATCTTTAATACTAAGTTTTGTATTATATTTTTATTTTTATATAAAGTTAAGTTAATAAAAATTAAGCAAATTTTTTTAAATAATTATTTTTTAAATTTTAAATAATAATAATTTAACAAAAATTTAATTAAATTTAATAAAAATTTTTTAAATAAAATTAATAAACTTATAAATTTTATTTAAAAAATTTTATTAAATTTAATTAAATTTTGGTTAATTAATGATTTTTCAGTGAACTGAAGAATTATCTTAGTATAATGCAATATGGTTCTATATATAAATCTCTTAAGACAGAAATATGGCATTCATGCAAGAAAAACTTTTTTTTACAAAGTAAATCACTTTTGAACTTCTAACAAACATTATAGAGCTCATCAAGATACATCTAATGGTAGTAACAATATTAAAATTGGCTTGGTAGTTCTTGAGAAATCTTTAAAAAACATTTCACTAACTATATAAAATCTTTTTTAAAAAAATTGATTTTCTTTAAATAAATTTTATATATAGGCAAACCATTTTTTAAAGATTTCTCAAGAACCACCAAGCCAATTTTAACATTCTTACTACCATGAGATACATTTTGATGAGCTTTACAACTTTTGTTAGAAGCCCAAAGGCAATTTACTTAGTAAGAAAAAGTTTTCTTTAGACAAATACTATATTTCTTTAAAAAATCTCTACATTTTCATCTATATGATTTATATATAGAACCACATTGCATTATACTATGATAATTCTTTAGTTTACTGAAAAATCATCAATTAAGTTATTAGTATATAAAGTTTTAAAAAAATAATCATATGGACAAATTTTATGTATATAAAGATCATTTGATATAACAAAATCATGTCATTATAGCATTATAGTAAAAAAAATAATAAATCTGGCCCAAAACTAGAATAATTCGGTCCAAATTAGTTGTTTTTTCCTTTTTAGGATTAAGTAACAATTGAGGAACAAATTTCCCAAATAGAAAATCAAAACAAATAAAATAAAAATCTAATTGGTTTAAATTCAAGATAATCACAAAATTGATGTACAATTTGAAAATATCATACTAATGAAATGAATTAAATTGGTCTATATGTTTACTTAAAGCTATACAAACTTATATAATCAGTTCTCATATCACAAACTAACTTTTAGTAATACAGCAATCTAGATTTTAATTTTTTTACAAAAAAATTTTTTTATAAAAAAAAAATTTATTTGACTTTTAGTATTTCGTGACCTAAATATTTGGTAAAAATTTTCATATGTTTGAAGTTTTTAAGCTATATTATGTAATTTCTTATACATAATATACTCTCTCATATTCACTAAAGCTAAATTCTGTATTTATATATATTATTATGCTCTTTCTATTATATTGACAACAAGGGTAACTTGTAGCTCTAATAGCAATATACTTTCAAAATCTATATTTCTTCAAGAAAAATTTGATACTTTTATACTTTTTGATAATACTGTTAATTAATAATTCTCTAGTGAACTAATTAATTATCATAGTATAACACAATGCGGTTCTATATATAAATCATATAGATGGAAATGTAGAGATTTTTTAAAGAAATGTAGTGTTTGTACAAGGAAAACTTTTTTCTTACTAAGTAAATCATCTTTAGGCTTCTAACAAAAGTTGTAAAGCTCATCAAGACGCATCTAATGGTAGTAAGAACATTAAAATTGGCTTGGTAGTTCTTGAGAAATTTTTAAAAAATGTTTTGCCAACATTTTAAAGAAAATCGATTTTTTTAAAAAAGATTTTATATAGTTGCTGCAATGTTTTTTAAAGATTTTTCAAGAATTACCAAGCCAATTTTAATATTCTTACTACCATTAGATGCGTCTTAATGAGCTCTACAACTTTTGTTAGAAGCCTAAAGATAATTTACTTAGTAAAAAAAAAAGTTTTCTTGCGCAAACACCACATTTCTATCTTAAGAGATTTATATATAGAACTACATTGCATTATACTAAGATAATTAATCAGTTCACTGGAGAATCATTAATTAAATCTTCTAAAATTGATATGCTATAATAAATAAGTTTTATATATTATCAGATTTAAAAATATTATAAATTATTAGAGTTATATAGAATTGTTTACTGGTTATCGGTTTTAATATGATCAATTTTGAAAAGTTTAACAGTAAACAATAACAACTATTAGAATTAATTAGATTTGTTGGAATTTATATTCTAACAAATATCACAAATTAGTAGATTTTCTAAATTTGACCTTTTTATAGTTATGAATTTAATAAAATAATATTAAACTTAGCAGTAACGACTTTAAATAACTATTACAAAGATAGTCTACTTATTAGTTTATTTTACAAGATATTCTAAAACTTAAAAATATAATATAAAATTCATGTCTAACTGATTACCCACCTTAACTAATTTTTTTTAGATTGTTAGCTCATTATATAGCTAAATTTTATTTAATATTAATGCTTAACCTATTTATTACAGTATAACTTATTATTAATAATTTAATGATTGTTTTACTTCAACTAATTGATTAATACTTAATTTTTGAAGTTCTTTAAAAATCTATTAATTTGAGTTTAACCCTAATCTAAATCAGGTCTATTTAATTAGCAAAATAGTTTAGCAAAATATTGTAATAGTATCTAATAATATAAAATATAATTTATCAAAAATAGGCTAAAATTAGAAATACTAATAAAGTAATTTACTGTTATATTAGAAATTGCTACCAAATATGAAATTAGAAATTAGAAAAGACAAAATAATCTCAGATTATATACATATAATTACTTTTATTTAAGATAACTATAAAAAGACTTCTTTATTTAATTAATATTACTAATACAATGATCTTAAACCTATAAATATTGGTAGTTGTATAAACTACTTTTGATTTCTGGAATATAGTTGTTAGATAAAACTATTTACAAAAATAGTAAAAGACAAAATCTAAGTTTAAAAAAAAAAAAAAAAAACCTTCTAATGAAACAGAAATAATGAAATTTTAACAAAATGAAAAAAAACCTTGCTAAAAAAAGTTAAAATTAATAACTAATACTAATAGATAATCAAATCTTCTTAGATTAGCTAACAAAAAACCTTAAATATGTGATGATCAATAGTATTCAAACTGATTCTATTTTTTAAAAAATTTGTACAAAAAAAAATATATATCTAGTTAGATTTAATAAAAATAATAATACAGATATATATATAGCTAATCTTAAACAAAATCATTACTAATTAGTATAAGGCAAATAATAATTAATATAAATTAATTAAAAAGAATTTTCAACTCTCAATAAGTGTAATACATACTCATGAAAACTACAAATATAATAAAAAACCAAACTTTAACTACAAGATAGAGTATGTAATTATATATATTCTATATACATCTATATTTAATATATTGTAGCTTTTAAAAAACAGTTGAATAGTCTATATTTCATATGCTCCAATTTTGAAATTTAAATTAGGGTTTTTTGGAGTTTGTTTTTTTTTAAATTTTAAAAACAAATAACTTTTAATCTTCAGTTTTTAAAAAATAATAATATTATTATTTTTTAAAAACTTGAAGATTAAAAGTTATTTGCTTTTAAAATTTAAAAAAAAGCAAACTCTAAAAAACTCTAATTTAAATTTTAAAAATTGAAGTATATGTAAAAAAAAAAATAGTACAAAAAACTAACTATAAGCATTATTGTTTAAATATTATTTTTAGATTAACAATACAAGAATACTTATTAACAAAGATATGATTTATCTGACTTCTTACTAATCTATAAAACAAAAAGTATACTCTCTTGCTAACTTCTAGATTAATTGCCTGTATTTCAAATTAAATTTTACTATATATAAAGTAAAAGATATAGTTCAGAATATATAGATCATGTCTTTTAACAATTTGTTTTCATGACAAACAATTTATTTGAAGTCAGATATTTTAATAATTGACCAATCAAATTTAAATTCTGTTATATTCGTTGCTTTATATTTGTTATATAACTTGAATAAATGATTCTTATTGATCGATATATTAAAAAAATTAAAATTTGCAATCACCATTTTATTAATATAACCAGAATATGAGAACTGATTATATAATTTTGTATAGCCTAATTTCTATTAATTTACTTTTATATTTTTTTGCTAATCTTGTAAATTAAATTTAACTTATCTCTTTATTTAATATACAAATTAAAATAAAATCAGATTAAAATAAAATTAAAAACCTTTTTTGCTTATCTTTAAAGCTTATAAAATATATATATATTCTTTTATTAATAACTCTAACCTTAAATCTAATCCAGATTTCTAACCAGATTCATTAGCATGCTATCTGGCTATTTATTAACAATAATTAAAAGATCTCTAACTACAAATATAGCTTTCAGTCATCTATTCTAAAGTTTTTTCGTATCAAAATCTTACTTGATGACTTGTCTACTTTATATATTCTATACAAATGAAATCCTAAATATCTACCTGTATATCACCAATATAATCAAACCAGTACTATGCTTTACTGGGTTATATGCACAACCTCTTAGCTCTTTCAGAACCTAATTAATAGTTCATTTCAGTCACAATTAATACATCTAGCTTTAACCTTTTTACTCAATCTATTACTAATATACATCAGCTTATTAAAATTTTTAGTGTATGCAAATTCATAACTCATTAAACTTTCTATTTCTTTTATCAATACTTTCTGGTCTTATTTCTTCTGAAATCATATTAGCTCTTGCTTCTTTTTCTTTTAGATTCTAGCTTCCTTTCTTATTATTTTTGGCTCCCATG
>CAJVQC010000312.1:0-13846 GCA_910592285.1 Racocetra persica | reverse complement strand
AATTTCTAGTCTCTACTTGTTGCCTCTTTTTCTAATAAAAGCTAAGAAAGAACCTTAAATTTCATTTCTGTAATAGAGTTTCTTATATCCTTTGTATGTCTTGTTCTGGTTAAGTATATAGCCCAAATATTTTTTTAATATAAGATTGCTAGTATTATATATATCTGTTAACTTTCAATATTTTACTAAAATTTTTTTAAAGGTTTTTGCAACTACTCTTGAAATTACTAGCTTGGGGTCTTCTTCACTGTTACTATATTAACAACTACCCAATCTTTAGTTTTGTTATCTGTAAAAAGTCTTGCTAAATGAGCTTTTAAGATCTAGCTATTGTTTTCTTCTGCTTTGTATTGTTCTTTTACTTGTCTGCTTTGTGAGCTTGATAGTATTAATTTTTCAATCTTTTTGCTTGTTTCCCTTTTTAGAAACTTGAGTTGCTACTATATTATTATTTGGTCTCTATTTAGATTTAATAGTTTATTGATAATACTAAATCTAGTTTTCTTAAATAAGCTACTAATGTAAATAATGGTTCCAAGATATTACAAAGTTTTCAGTTTTAGTTGTACTCAAATAAATTGAGAGAATTAAACTTGAAAGTAAGGTTTAAATCTTTTGCTCTCAGCATTGTTAAGTATGCTAAATTGTTTTTTCAAATTCTAGCATATGCATCTAGAATTTTCTTATTCCAATTGTTTTCTGAAGTGCTAATAAGAGATAAACCTTCTTTAATTCTCAATTTGGTTAGGGTTTCTTCTGGTCTTATTAAGTTAAGTCTATTATATAAACTTGTGATTTGTTTAAGAAGAAGTTGGTTTTATAAAAATTTGCAGTTACTCATACTTTTGTAGTGTATTATATTATTTTTTGCTAATACTACAATTTCGATCTTGTTTTTTGCAAGTCTAATTATCAGATTGTGTATATTGTCAATCATCATCTTATTCATCTTTGTTGTTTGTAACATATAACACAACTTGGAGATTATATACATATTATTTATGTAGAACACTTGGCTAATTGTTATTTTCTTTATAAAAAAACTTCTAGTTGTTGATTGCACAATCTCTTTGGCCTTGGTTTTGATAGCTAACTTTTTATTTTGCTATTTAACCAAATCTTCAGGAATCTTAAAATCTTTGTCTTCTTTTTTTCATAAATTTATTCATTTCCAAAAAAGATTTTCTTTACTTCAAAGTTGTTTTCTGTATTCATCGTGATTAATTTTGTTTTTTTTCTATTAATTTGAATATTATTTATTTTAAAGAATTCTTCTGTGATTATAAGTGTTTTTTTTATTTGTTCTTTATTTTCTGCGATCTATATAGTATTGTCTGCAAATACAACTACTAATTGTTTCTATGAATTTTTGATTAAGAAGTTTAGATCTGAATTAGAACAGCTTTTATGATCTATAGTATAGCCAAACTAGAATTATCTTGAATTCTTTCGAGAAACAAATTATAAAATATCCTTCAGACTAAAGACAAAATTACTTCACCCTGTTCTATTTACTCTTAAATTGCAAAGAAATCTGTTGAATCTAGATCTGTGATGATTCTAAACTGTCAATTCAAAAAGAGATTTAGTAGAAGCTTGATTGTAACCTTAAGTAATTTAATTCTTTCTAATATTTTTTTAGAACTTTGAATGATACTAAATCAAATACTTTCTTTATATCTTGCAAAATTATTTATAGTTCTTTTTTGTTGTCTTTTGTATTCTCTATAATTGTGTTGAGAATATGTACTGGTTTCTCTGTAGAGTTGTTAGGAAGGCCTGCGAAATTAGGCCTTTTAGTATATTTCTTTTCAATAGAATTTCTGCAAGTCTTTTTGTGAGTATCTTAGTTGTATATTTGCAGAAAGTTTCTAGTAATGCAATTAGTCTAACATTGTTCAAATTGTAGTGCTATTCTTCTTTCTTTGATATTGGGTATATTTGAAACAACTTCTACTTTTTAAAATTTTGCCTGTTCATATACATATATTTGCCAAAAATCTAAATACTCTTTGAACTTGTTCACTTGCTATTTTGGTCAACATGTAAATGATGTCCAAGATACCTGGTGCTTTATTCTTCTTTAGGTTTATTAATATTTCTGTCTATTCTTCTTCTGAAATATCTTTATTTAGATTTTTGTATTATATATCTTGTATTTCTTTTATTGGACTGTATATTCTAGCCCAATTCTATTAGCAAATTTTTTTGAAAGTTTCTTGATCTAAATTAGTTTTTAAAATATTTACAAGCTTACTCCAATACTCTGTTTGGATCTGTAATTAGATTTTTTGAGAGATTTTCCTCTTTAAGTAATTTGTCAATTTTAATTTTTTTACTTGGCTTGTCAAGTAAATTTGCTAATATCTTCTCTTGTTAATTGTTAATTATTTGGCATCTTCTTTTAATATTTTTGTTAATTTCTTCTCTTCTGATTTTTTCTAGTTCTTCTTTTCTTTGATTATTAAGAATTTTTTACCATCCTCTTAGATCTTCGATGACTTTGTGAGACCAAACTTGGATTTCTTCTATATAGATTTCATATTTGAAATTAATGAACTTGATCTGTTTATTAAATTCTTAAATATCGTCTAATATCTAGTGAAGCTTAATATTTTTCTTTTTAAGCTTATCTATCTACTGAAAAAGACTATTAGCTTGAGAGCTTTGATTTTTTCTCTCATTTTATTTTCAAGGCTTGTTTATTTAAGATTTTTTTTTTGGATAGCTTCTTCTAGGCTGTCTCAATAATATTTTTGCTTACTAGATCTCATACTTCATCTAGAAGATCTTGAGTTTTTTCTTTAGATAGGTTTGTAGGCTTGTTAAATTTTTGTATTAAGTTCTCTTTTTTTTTGAAGATTTTTTCTAACTTTTCTCTATAGTTATCTCAATCCTTCTTGAATACTTCATTATAAAGAAAAATTGTTCTCTTAAAATTTTGTCTTTTAAGCTCAGCATGACTTACTGCTAAAACTAAGTAACCTAATTCAATCTTTGCTAATGCTATTCTATAGTTACTACAGTAATAATATTCATGTCTTGAATCTCTGTATCATATAGTCTACTTACAAGATCTTCTATAATCTAAATTTGGTTGATTTGAGAGTTTTGTTCTCTATTTGTTTAAGAAAAATCTTTGTTTCTTAGATTTACCAATCTGAAGAAATCTTTGAAATCTTGTTTTTGCAGCTATTTAAAGAGAAGGTCCAACTTGAATAGCTTATTTTCTACAAAGCATAATTTGTTTTGAAAAGGTTTAAAATACAATTAAAGTTACTTATTACTATTAATTGTGCCTTCTTAGATCTATTAATATATCTTTTTAGAATCTCTTTAAGAATCTTTTTTCTTTTATTTTTATTATTTGGTAATAGATATACTATCATTATAATTAGCTTTAGCTACTTAAATATAAAGCTAGCTATTATTAAATACTCATTTTTTCTTTGATTTAATCTAAGTATTTTTCTAATTATTTGTTTACAAGAAGGCCTACTCTTGAGCCTTTTTTTTTGTTTGGATTTATATTTAACTAGAAGCTTCTGTAATTTTCAAAGTTCATTGCTGCAAAGATACCTTTTTTGCCTAAAATATTTGTTTTTGCTAGTCCTAACATATTCATATTATAAAGCAGTATCTATTCATATAGTGTTTTTAGCTTTTGCTTGTTGCTTCGCAAACTATTTATATTGTAGCAAGCGATTTCCAATTCTGCCTTGCTGTTTCTACTTTTAAGAATTGTCTTCTGACTATTATAGTTTGTTTTATCTATATTTATTTATATTCTTTTTTTTTTCTTTTCTTTGTTAATAATATGATAGGTTCTGGAGACGACTTGGTTTTAGCAAGATTTTTCGAAAGTACTTGAGGTTAGAAATGAATTTACCTCTCCCATCATTCTTTTTATTTCAACTAAAGCAACTTTAGAAGCGATTAGCAGGCATGATCTGTTCTTTGCTCAATTTGTCTAATCTATTTAAAATTTTTTATAGAATTCTCTATTACTAATTAATTCTATTTTCCAAGTTCGAGACTTTGTTTTTTTTAAGCTTCTGGTTGCAGATTTATAAATTGGGTCAAGAATTGTTTCTTTCTTTCTAAACTTCTCTATACTATTTCTTTTTTTACTAAGCTGAAGTGACTCTTTTTTTTCTTCTTGAAATATTTGTTGTTCTCTTTGCTACTATTAGATGACTCGTTAATATTAGCTTTTTTATCATCTTCAGTTAACATTGTGTAGCAGCTAATTTTTTTACTCTAGAAAGTCTCTATTTTCTTATCATTGAATTCTTTTCTCTCTTTTTTATTGGTGCCTATTTTTTTTTTTCTTTAGTTATATTTTCTGATAAAATATTGGCTTCTTGTTTAGGTCATACCTATTAAAGAGTTAGACCATTATATCTTACTAACTTTTTTTGCATATCTTCTTTTTCTTGCTTGTTTGCAAAAGTTACTTTTGCTATTTGCTTTATGAAACCACTTCTTTTTTTGGGAATATAGACTGCTTTAGCTTCTCTGTCCTTAAGATATCTTAAAAGAAGAGTTTTAGAGAGACCTTCTGTAATTTCTGCAAGTGTTGTAACAAATTTATGCCTTATATCTCTTTCTTTATAATCTTCTTTTTCTCTAAATACATGAGCTAGTATTTTATCACCTATTGAAAAAGCCTAGGGCATAGCTTCATTCTTTAAATTTTCACTGAATTCTACTACTGCTAAAGCTCTGCTATTTTTCTGTTTAATATACTTGTCTTCTATAGTATCAAGTTTCTTGCAGATATATTTAACTTCTTTCATACTTATATCTATAGACAAGTCTTAGATTGTGATACAGTCTATATTTATATGTCTATTATAGTTGTATTTTCTTGATGATTCTGGCTTTGCAATATGGTATTCTTTTTTTTAAAGTGAGTTTTCTTCTGTTTCTTGTATTTTCTCTCTTGTAGTATTTTTTTTGGTCTTATAATTAGGATTTGGTTTAACTCTTAATTTATTCTTTTAATTTTTTTGTTTATATTTTAAGTCTCTTGTTTCATTATCAGTTACCAGAATTAGACAGAACCAGTCTTTTTTTTCTTTTAAATTCTTTTAATCGCTTCTTTTCTGCTATATTTACAATCAAATTCAACTTCAACCTAGCTATTTCTATTTACGAAAACTTCTTGTGCTGATTTTATATATTTGTTTTTATTTAACATTTCTTCTATATTTAAGATTCTTTCTTTAGATAAGTTCTCTGGTATCTTAAAGGCTGGTGTTTTTGCATGATAAACCTTATCTCCTTTATATATTTTGTTAGTTGGTAATCAGATACTTTGTTCAATTGAACTGCCTGATTTAGAGTGTTTAGTTTCATCTTCCTGTATTGCCTTCTTTTGCTACATTTTAGGTTTAAAATTTTCTATTACATCTTGTAAAATGCTGTCTATAGGGGCTTTTTTATTTTTTTTGACCTTTTTGCCTTTAGAGCTTCTTTTATCAAAATCTTTTCTTTAGTTTCTACTAGTGGCTTGTACAGTTTTCTTTATTTCTTCGTATTTACTTTCAGTATTCATATTTGTGCTTTCTACTTGTTGTGAGAGATCTTCTATGCTTATCTCTTTTCTTATTAAATTTTTCTCAGAGTTTTCATCTTGTCTATGTTTTTTTAATTCTACCACTGTAGTTTCTTCTTCTTTATTGATCTTTACTACACCTTCTATTTTGTCTATTTCTTTTTGATTTTTTCTTTGCTTATTTTTATCATATATTTGATAGACTTGGAGTTTTGATTAACCTATCTTGCTCTTTCTGTCTATTTTTCAATTTCTTCTTCTAGGCATTCTCTGGATTTAGCTCTTTGTAAAGCCTTAACTATACATCTATATACTAATACTTTTATTGATATAATCTTGCTTTCATCTTTTATTGTTAATGTTTTGGCTATATGCTTAATATTTTTTTTGTAATTCAGCTATCCTATCCTTATTTTATTTGAGATTTAATCATTCAGCAAATTTTTACAAATTTACATCTATGACTATCAAAGTCTAACCAAAATAAAGGCTTGCCAACACTATGCCAATACATATGTGCCAACGCAACCTGCCTTAGCAGCACTTGGCCTCCTTTTGGGTCTCCAGATTACAAGAAACTTTTTTTCTATCAGTCAACGGCTAGTGGCTACATGCTTATCAAGAAGCAAAATAACAAAAAGAAAACAAACACTAAAACAAAAAGAAAATACTGAGGTATAGAAAAATATAATAAAAACAAATACAAAGAAGAAAAAAAAGGGGTATGGAAGTAGTGAGAAAAACAAACAAAATTTGTATCCTAATACTACAATTATAAGCCTGTGTTGGGCTTGTAAAAATTATATACTACTAAATAAACTAGTCTCTACTCTAAATCTAACTAATTAGTATACCTAAGTAAAATCTTATAAAAAAAAACTTTATTGACTTGAATCCAGAATACTTCTTCTTTGCTATACAAGATTAAACAGAAGGTTTTCTTTATAGTCAACCGGTCATTATTAAACGTTACTTCTTCGAGTCTGTCACATAAAGCCTTCATTTCTAACAGATAATATCCAGATTGTAGAGAGGTTAGAAAAGTATCTCAGAGTATTGTTTGTACGAATTGTTGAGTATTCAAGGCACATGAATTCACGTATTTGTTGTCACAGATCTGATTTATCTGATTTGAAAAATAAACAATGCTGACTAATTTAGTGTATATGATATTAATCTTTTGAAGAGAGTAAGCTAAAACACTCACTTTTTATAAAAATTTTCTCGACAAAAAGTGGTGGGCCAACAGATATATGTGAGGTTCTTCTTGTAAGTTTTACAGTTATATAGTCTAGTTTCTAAGCTTTTACTAAACTTGGTGAGAGCCTAGCTACTCTCTGTTTCCAGAATAAACCTTCTGGTTTAGATGCTAAATATCTTGGGAAGTTCGCTAGAAAACAAAAAAAAATTTGACCCTAGAAAAAACCACCAGAAAATGCCTGCTCCTCGGTATATTATGTTTGACTTAGACTTTGTCGACAATAGCTCACTTGATGTAGAATCAAGAATAGTATCTACTTAGTTACTTTTCTATATATTTTTGCTGTAGTTTAGTTTTAGTGTTGTTGACCAAGAGATCATTAGAAAGAGTTGTTTAAAAATTAAATATATTTGTATATGCTTGATATTGCTAGGATTGCTAAGTGACATGACAAAAATCAGATGATTTTTTAGGGGAGAGAGGGATAAAAAAAATTAAAATTATATATAAGAACCTGATTTTTTTTTATATTAAAAGGGGAAGGAGGGATAAGCCTCTAATAAAAAATAATCAGGTGATAAATGACACTGCCTTAAGTATAACTTCTTTAACAGTTTCTTCAAGTAGCTTGTCAAGTATATACTTGACTACAATTACACTTTTGCTTTAAATAAAATCTAGAAGGTTTATTTTCATTATCTCTACATAAATACTAAACTTTAAAGTATTTTTTAATATAAGATTCTAATTTGTTGTTGTAGATTCTATGTTTACTATAGTATAATTTCTAGACTATTCTACTTCTATTTATTGTTATAGGTTATGTCTATAGAATTTGGTTTGTTGTTGTTACTACTAGTTATATATATAATTAATAATTTATAATTTTTGTTATGTCTAAAAGTAGCAGTAGGATCTACTAATTGTTTATTTGTTTACCTGATCTTATATGTTAATTTGTTGTTATTGTTTATATATTACAAAGATCAGATTTTTAGGATCTAGACAAATTTTTAAAATTTTCAAAAATTTTCTAAAAATTTTCAGGAGTCTTTATTTTGTTGCTAGCCTTAAAGTTTTTATAAGAAACTATTCTAATAAACTAAGGGTTAGTTTAAGTACTTTTTCTTTTTCTTTAGTATAAGAGATCTTGTTTCCTATACTAGTTTTTTCAAAAATTGATGATTTGATCTTTAGTTGATTAAAAATTTGTCATAAATTGTAAATTAGCAGAAAGAGTTTTAAGAAATAGTTTTGTATTACTATATAATAGTATAATAAAATATATTTATAGTAATACAAACTATTTCTATCTTAGTATCTAGTGATTAGATTTTTATGATTGCGAACTTGTTAGAATTCTTGTATTAAGAAGATTCTAACAAATTTAAAATCATAAAATCTAATCACTAGATACTAAGATAGAAATAGTTATATTTTACTATATTATTATATAGTAATACAAATTTATTTCTATCTTAGCATCTAGTAATTAGATTTTTATAATTTTGGACTTGTTAGAATCCTCTTAATGAGAAAATTATTTTGGTAGTTAAATTATTCAAATTGGCCTAATAGATCATAAGTTATTAATAATTAAAATTTTATAATTAATTATTAACAAGTTTATAATTTGGCTTAAAAATTTTTTTTTTTAATCAACTCTTTCTGATGATTACTTGTACCAAAATTTTGACTAACAAAAATAGAAAATTTGTTGGAGAAAGTAGAAGAGACAACTACAAGTAATAGTTTTTACAAAGATCAAGGCTTTCTCAATTGTTTTTTTTCAGACTTCTCTGTATATTTAGCAAGCAAGTTAAAAGTATTCTTGTACAAGATAACTAGCAAGAGGTGGTGCTCTTATATAAAAAATTTTAATAAAAGTATAGCTTCTGCTGATAAAGTGAAAGCTAGCTGGTCTAAAAGTGAACAACAAGCAAGTTTTCAACACACTCCCTATTGAAATTTAAGGCTAGTGATCTAAGTTGATAAAAATTTTGCCAATCGATTAGTTACTAACTATAGTTGCAACTAATCGATTATAGTATCAAGTGATTATTTTAATTGATTAGTTGGTTAGTTGTTTAGTTAGTTAGTTAGTTAGTTGGTTAGTTGAATAGTTGATATAGTAAATTAATTGTAAATAAAAAAATAGAATTTTACTAAAACACACCTATGGTGTTTTACACCTATGTATACATTATTTCAAAAACTGTCTAATTAATCGATGTGAGGTGTTCTAAGTAAAAATGTTCTACGTACCCAAAAACCCTTTCCAAACCCTAATCCTAACTTTAATATTAACTTTAACGTAAAAAAATTAATGTTAAAAATTTTATATACAAAACTTATAAAAACTTGAAAAATTTTAAAAATATAATCAAACATATAATAGGTGCAAAACCACCATAGGTGCGTTTTATAATAATTGAAAAAATATATCTCGTATTTATTTGTGATTCTTTACAACTTTATAAGTTTCTGCAATACACTTTCTAATTATAGTAAATTTATTGACAAAGTCTTCACTATAATTATATCACAAAAATGCAAAATATCAAATCTGTAATCCAAAATTTTTACAATGTTAGATTTTTACTATACATATTGAGTATTTACATAAAAATTATAAGTTGTAATTACAAATTTTTAAAAATAAAAATATAAAATTGCATATAAGTTGAGATTACATTTCAAATTAATTTTTTAATTAATAAATGAGATAGAAATATCATTTTAGCAAACTGTATATCTGAATGCCCCTCAAATAAATAAAAAAAAATTTAAATAAAAAAAATTAAAGCTTGGTTTATTTAAAGTTCTTTCCAATTATAAAATTTTCAGAGCTAATATTCATTTCCTCAAATTTTTTTGTCTAACAATAAATATTTAAATGAGTTTGAACAGACCACAGATTTAAGAAAATATAACCACTTTTATATCTTTCAATTCAATTTAACTTTTATTATCAGTGTACAAGTACAATTCAGGTTAAATAAGAAAATATACCTGCAAAATTTAATCGAGTTAAACAACACCAAAAAGACTACTTATTAAAAGATATTAATAAACCAAATTATAATTTTACATGAAATAGTTAAAATAATTTTTACACTTACCAAACTAAGGTGAATTAAAGAGCCCCAAAAGCACTATTTAAAATAAAACTTATATATTTGAGTAATTTAAAGTTTTAAAAAAATAATTAGTTTACAATTATTGCTAAAAACTTCTGACACTAGAAATTGTAAGTATATTAATAAAAATAGTTAAATTAGGGTTTATATTTTTAAATAAAAATCTCAATTTCTAGTATCAGTTGTTTCCAGCATTAACTACTATAATTAAATTTACACTACTAAGTAAATACGGATTAAATAACCCAGAAGGCACTAATCTAAAAGCTTGAGTTGTATATAATAAATTGAATAATAAATTGATATTTATACTTACTAAAATAATACAAATCTGATGGTAAGAAGTACACTTTCAATAGAAAATGCTCATAAGCTTGATTCACAAAATTTAAATAGAATAATAAAATGATCCCAATACACACCAAGAAAATGTGAAGTAAAATGCTTAGAAAATGCTATTTAAGATAAATATTTATAAGTTTAAATCACACATTTTAATATAATAATAAATAATTATTTCAATACTCACAAAATTCACATGAAATAAATGGCCAGGAAGTGCTATTTCAATGAGATACTTAGTAACTTGAATCGCAGATTTTAAATAGAGCAGTAAATAATTTTTATATCTATTAGATTAGTATAATACAAATGACCAGACAGCTTTACTTAAAGATGAATAATTGTATGCTTAATAAGTTTAAATAAAGTTGTCAATTTGCATTCGCTTAAATAAACTAGAAAACATGTTTAATATAAATACTTGCAAGTTAAAGCACAGATTTAAATATGCTATACGAGATTTTTTTGACATAAACTAAAACTAGTATGAATTAAAAAGCTAAAGTGCCGTTTATAGATAAATATATATATATGTTTAAATTGCAGATTAAAAATAGTAATAAATGTTCTTATACGTATAATTTACCACACAATTAAGCAACCTGAGAAGTACTATTTAAGGTAAATACTTGCAAGCTTGCATATCAGATCTTAGAAAATAATTGTTATAACCACTAAGCTTTATGTGAATTAAATAACCTGGTAAATCTCGATTAAAAGTAAATATAAGTCACAAAGTTTTAATGATACAATAAATAATTTTATACTCACTAATGACTAAATCATAGAACCAAGTAGCCAGAAAATGCTGTTTAAGGATAATCATTCACCATAGTAATAAACTTTAACAACTAAAAAGTGCTGTTTTTAGATAAATACATTTTAATAAGCTTGAATTTCAAAATTTAAATAAATCAACATATGAATGTAATACTTAGGGCTATGTTATTTATCATCTGAATTTTTTTTTATTAGAAGCTTACTCTCTCTTCTCCTCTTACTATATATTTTGATCAGATCTTTATATATAATTTTAAATTTTTTACCCCCTCCATCCTAATAAATCATCTGATTTTTATCACATCCCTTATAAAATTAAATCCTATAAATTGCCGCTTAGTAGTGAATATTGTAAGTTTGAACTAGATAAGAATTTGAATATAAAAATTCTAAGTGCAAATTTAAATTCTGCTAAATGATAAAATATATAATTTTATTAATCATTCAATAAAATGTTCAGTATATAAAAACTATTGTTTTAATCAAGTTATGAAAAAATATTAATATAATTCATATTTTTTTTAATTAATTCAATAAATCTGAACTAAGTCTATTATGCTTATCCATTATATGGTTTTTAGCATCTAAAAATAAATGCTTTGATAGTACAGAGCAAGCTAGTACTGCAAGATATTGCTTTACTAAAATCACTATGATATAAAAGAAGGTTTTGTGCTTATGCTACTATTCTAGAAGACAAGATCCTTCATCAAGAAAAATTTTAGGTAGTTGACAATATTAGTAAATTCATTAGATTCAATATTAGAGTTTTCTGTTTGTAAATGCGTAAAAAATATTAAAATTTTAGATTTTTACGTGGTTGCGAAAATATTAAAGTCAAATTATCATTGATGTTTGGTGTTATATCATCATCGGCAGTTGGTGTTGGATGAAGTATATTAAATTGAAAATGCATATCCTAAATAGTTGTATAGTGTAAAGCACTTGTGCAGAAATTTAGTTTTTTAAATCTTGGGTCAAGAAAGAAATAGTACATGCCTATTTCACTTGGATCTTTCTACTATTCAATTAAATTGTCCAATATCATTTGTTTAACAAGGATAGCCATATTATTTTTGCTCTTAAAGGACCTGAGCCTATAAGCAAGTTCTTTCAAAATTGGTGTTATAAATCTAAGGGTTGGGTATTTGGATCTGCTTAAAAATTGAGTTGCTTCATCAAAGAGAAAAAATATTTCGATAAGTTTTTTTAATAATTCAAATTCTTCTGCAGAAGGAATAAAAGACCTCGTGGTTTCTGCCTCTTTTCTAATTTCTTTAATAGTATGATTTGTAAGAGTTGAGTATAATTGTATAATAGCAGGTTTTAAATGCACAAGATGTTCAATAGCATAAAAGGTGAAGTTCTCCAATACATATTCATATTTTTAATAATATCTAAAAGTTGTTTTAACCCTAAAGTAATTTGTAATTAAGTATCACAAAGCTGTCTATATTTTTTTTCTTTTGACAAAATTGAAATAAGTGATTTACATTTTGAAATAAGATTAGTAACTTCCTTTAGACCTAAATTAATACTTAATTGAAGTATATACTTAGTGCATTTTACATTAATAATACCTAATTGTTGCACTGCAGATTTGATATTTGAACTGTTATCTGTAGTTATAAAAAAGATTTTTTGATGATCAATATTGAATTTATTAAGAACTGAATTAACTAACTTAATAATATCAGATGTATGATATTTATCCAACTCCCCCATATCAAGTACGATCTTATGTAATTCAAATAAATCTGTAAGCCAGTAGCAAGTAATTTCTAAATAGCTATCGTGTGCTCATGATGTCCAAATATCAAAGGTTAACAAAACTGTATCTGCTATTTTTAAAATAAGATTTATAATTTGGTTTATTGCAGAATTATAGAAATCAAATATAATAGTTTTAATTGTATTAACATATAGTACTTCAAACTAAGAATCAAAACTTTTTGCCCAAAGCCTAAAATCATCATCTTCAACAATATAAATAGGCTCAGCACATAAAATTATATAATGTACAAGTTGATATGTAAGTTTTTTTTGCATATAAGAAGAGTGAGGTCTTGTAATTACTTGCTAAATCATTTGTTGCTTAACTTTTAATGATTTATTATTAAACAACTTTTTAGTAATTTGATATACATCATGAAAATGGCTTATTAAATTAGTAGTAGATCTTTTCCACACATATGCTGTTTCATATTCTTCAAATAAATATTGAACTTTTTCAGTTTATTCATCTTGATAATCTATATATTTATCAAAAAATTTCTAAACAAAACTTTCTGGTTTTTTTTTTTTTTTTAATATCATTTAAATTTGAAGCATTTGAAGCTTAAGTAGATGTAGAAGCTAATAATTTAATGTTGCTATTATTATCTTCATCATTTTCAGATAAGGAATTCAATTTATCAGAACTATCTATTACAATTCTTATAAGACATAATCAAAAAATAGCTTAGGATTTTTTTTTAATTTATTATCCTTTTATACTATTGAATATTAAACTTTGGCAATAAAGATATTTACACATTTGAAAAAACTATAATACTGAAAAAAGCAAGTTTTACACAAGATAAAACCTAGGCTTAAAAATTTTTTTGTTGCTTTATTTAAATTTTTTATATTATTTTACTTTAAATAGCATTTAATTTTTGCCTATGTTAGCAAATTGATTATTGTAATTAATTATTTTTGTATTATAGTATTTACTAACTCATATAATTCTTTTTTTTTTTTTTTGGTATTAAGGTGACCCCTTTGGTCAAGTACTTTTATTATTGTATGGACTATTTTTACAACTAGATGATCTACATCCGT
>CAJVQC010000311.1:0-13846 GCA_910592285.1 Racocetra persica | reverse complement strand
GAACTGAACTTTTTTTAAAAAAAGTTCAAGTTCAAGTTCAGTTCAATTTTGAACTGAACTTGAACTTGGCCAAAAGTTTAGTTCAGTTCAGTTTATAGAAACACTAACACCAAGTATATATATATATATATTAATTTATTAATTTAAAATTTTGTTTAATATATAAATTGTAAACAAAAATTAGTATAGTTTAAAGTTAGAGTGAGGGTAGCTTTAGGGTTAAAGAAAGTTATAGTTTATACTAAAATTTTGCAAAGAATCTTTTTGTTAGAACTCTCGAAGTGGGTTTTATAATTAAAATTTTGAGATATCAATATATATGTGTATATATACACATAGTGTACAAATAGCAATCATCTTTATTTTAATTTTTTTTTTAAAGTGAGGTTTTGTCTTTATCTTTATTTAATAATTTGTATTGAGAATCTACTAGGGTTTTTTTGATCAATAAGACCAATAATTACAAATATTTTTACAAGAATGAGTCTCAGACTATAGATATTTAACTATCTAATTTATCTGCAATCTAAATCTACTAGAGTGGTTAAAAACTCACCTAGATTCTATAATATTTAATATGGTTAGTAGGTGTGCTATATTTTATTCAAGAAGTTAAATATATATATACTTTTTTAAATACTTTTTCAAGAGGTAAACAGTTATTATCTATGTGTTGTTGGTCAGATAAACTACAGATAAAGCTGTAAATATATGGTATTTTTAATTGTAAGTTATTGAATGTGGGTGTTGTGTTTTGTCTAGTTCAAATTCTGCTTATATGGATAGGTATATTGTGTTCTCGCTTCTAGCTTGATAGCTTTGCACAATATGGTTTTCAGGTTAAATTGTATATATTCTGAGATAGTTGTAAAAGTAGTTGAATAATAATGTTTATTGCTGTTTTGTTAAAATCTGTATACTCTCTAATAGTTTGTATAAGTGTAGTAAGTATTAATCTTTGTAAAGTTGTGAATGAGTTTGTGTTGGTTCTGGTGTAGTTGTTAAGTGATAAACTTAAATGATAAGTAAGTTTATTCTGTAACTTTTGATATTGTATATTTGTTATATCAAGTCTGGAGGTTTGCAAAAATTGTTATATTGTGTTAGTGATAATTATTTAGATCAGTTGCACTTGAGCATATAAGCCAATGTATTTGATCTTTGTGAGAATTATATGAAATTCAGTTAATATTAAAAAAGTGTTAGAGATATAGAGTATATAAGTATGATAATATGGATAGTATGTTAAATATGAGTTTGATTTTAAAGGTTTTTTCTTGGCAGAGTTTGAAGTTGGTGTAGAAGGATGATTTTTTGTAATTATTATTTAAGTAAAGCCAAGTAGTGTTCTAATCAATTTGTGTTATAAGGGTATAATATTTTCTATTCAGTATTGGAAAGACTATAATGCTATTATGTAACTATTACAGAAATTTTTGATAGATCTACAAATTGGTTGCTCAAATACATAGGTTGAATATTATAAAAAATAAAATGGATTATAAATGTTGTTGTGTAAAAATTCAAGATCAATTGTATAATTTCAATTTTTAGCTAGACTGTTAGCTAAGTCATTAAATGTATTATTGTTATGTGCTATAATTTTTTGAAGCTAAATTTTTAATATAGGACTTGATAAGATTTAGTAATATATGCCAAATTGGCTAGTAATTATATGAGTATTATTTATTTGGTCTAGGTGGTTGTTGAGTGAGTTTGTTAAACTTAGATATTATAGATTGTGAGTCAGTATAGATAGTAATATTACTGTTTTGTGAACATGTGCATATTGCAAAAAAGATTGCAAGTAGTTCAGCTTTGTATGAGGAGGGCCAGAATTGAATTGCAGCAGAGTAGTTGTAAAGCACAATATTGTTGGCTATTTGAACCCAGTCTATACCTATTGTACATTACTTAGTAGTGATATCACTAACTAATTTATCTGTATAGAATGTTAGTTGTGTTTGTGTTTTGTTATTTGTTGCAGAGTTTGTAAAGATTGGTTATTCTTAAAATTTTCAAATACAGGTTACCCTCGTTAATATCAACCTATTTGAATTGGTTTTAAATCATGTTGATAGTAATATTAATAAGAAATCATATTAAAGTTAATATATATGAGGAAATTTTGATATATAAAAATTTATAAAAATTTGTTTTGTGGCTTAGGTTGATATTAACGAGGTTGATATTAATGGAGGTAACCTGTACTGCATAATTATTAATTGTAATGGTTGGTAGTCTTGGTATTGTAGTTGAATTATGTAGTATAATTGAGTATACTGAGTCTAGTAGGTTCATGTGCAAGTTGAGTTTGTTAGAAGTATTATTATTTGTTTTTCTGTATAGAGTTTGTTAGATAAGTTGACTAGAACATTTAATGTATATGTATTTTTAATTTAGTTGGAGTTTAGTAAATATCTTGCACATGGTTTGCAGGTATATATAGATAGTGGATAAAGATTAGTGAAAATAGTCAAATTCAATTTGCAAATATATAATTGATATTGAGTCATTGTGGTGGTTAAATCTTTTAGCTTTTTCTAAAATTATATTGTTGCTATTATATAAGATTAACTAAAGTTTAGATTTAGTCTTGTAATAACCAGTATTGAAAGATAGAGTATTAGTGTTTAGTAGTTGTAGTTGAGTATTAATTGATCTAGTTTGTTGATTAGTAATAATTTTATTTTTTAGTATTATAAACCATAATAGTTTATAACCTATAGAGATATGTTGTAATCATGATAAGATTTGTGACTAGTCAAGTAGAGATGTATTGTTATATAATATAAGTTGTTCAAGATATTTTTTGTACATAGTTGTTTCTTGAAAGATAGGTATAGTTTATGTATGTTTAGTATTTTTTAATAGTTGTATAGGGGTACTGAAGTATATGAATTTGTGTAAAATTAGATTGAGTATTTATATTAAGTTGAAATTGGTTAAGTAATTGTATGATTTTAAATGTAGTAGTGTTCTTATTTAGTCCATTAATTAAAGGTTGTGGATGTTGAAGAATATTGGTAGTTGACCATAAATTATTTTGAAGTTATTGGAGCCTTATGTGTGTACTAGTACCTGTAAGATTTGGGTTATTAATTTTAAGTAAGAAGTTAGAGATATGGTGTTGTAGTTGAATATCTCAAATATTTTTAATTCTATAAATATTGTAGTTAAGCATGATACTATTAGGTGTTGTAATAGGTTATTTGGCTTTATGTTTAGCTATAGTAAGATAAGAGAATAGTATTGAGTTGCAAATAGTTCTTGGAATTACTATATTGTGAATACAGTATTCTATAATTGGGATAATTATATTGTTAATAATATAGATAGCTTGTTTGTCTGTTATATTCTTGGTTTTAAGTATATTATTGAGTCCTGATGCTTCTTGTTTGATAAGTTTAATTTGTTTGTTGTATTTGAGGATAGCTGTGAACCAGCAATCTAGAAACTTAAATGGAGTATGTATAGGTTGTGTAGTAATAGTAGAGTTCATAAAGCTGATTCGAGGTGTTGAGTTGGTATTTGAGATAAGAGTAGATTTTTGTAGGTTTACTTTGATATAGACCATTGTGTAAAAGAATACAGCTATATAAACTATTTGTTGAAGTTGGCTTACAGATAAACTAAGCTATAATGTATCATCAATATAGACTAAAATAGATATTAATATAGATTTGTTTTTGTATTTTGTAGAGTTGAGTTGTGTAAGCTATTAAACTAAAGATATGTATCCTTTGCATTTGTGATATATGTGGTTGATTAATAGATCATAATAGATTCACCAAAATAAAAGTATTATAGTTTCTCTCTGATCAATACTATCCTTTACTAAGTATGGTATTGTGAATCCAAAATTGGTAATTACTTAATTATATCAGTTATGTAAAAGGTTTTGTATAATATTTGTAAGTTGTGAGACATGCTAAGTCTTTGTAGGGCTTTAATAAGAAGGTGTAGATTGACAGAGTTATATACTTTACTCATGTTTTAAGAGAATATCCATATTTGTTTTTTGTTACAGGTGGCATCTTCTATGAAATTGTTGAGTATGTGTATTGAGTTGTTTGTTGAGTTGTCTAGAAATGAAATGTAATTATGTGGGTTGAGTATGGTGTATGTTGTGAAAGTTTTGGTTAGTCAATTTGTAAGAATTTTAGTATAAAGTTTTTTAATGTATTCAATTAGACTGATTGGTCTGGTGTTGTTAAGATTTCCATCAAATCGAGGTTTTTTAGAAATAGAATAAATTCTGCTATCTTTCTATTATTTAAGAATATTTTGATTATTGATACATTTATTAAAAAGTGAAGTAATAGCTTGTAACATATTGGGTCCAATATGCTTAATCATTTCGTAGCTAATTTCTGATGGGCCACATGCTTTATTATTAAGCAGCTATTAGATTGTTTGTATAACTTCTTCTATACTGATTTCTCTAAGTACAGAATTACACTATTCTGTTTTATTTCTGGTTTGGGTTAATATTTAGTTTTCCAATCTTGGTTAAAAATTGTATTATTGTATAGATAATATGCTGTCCATTCATTATAATGATTGCATATATATTGTTTAATTTCATCAGGATTATTAATGATACCTGTATCAGTTTTGATATTTTTGAAATGTATAGTGTCTTTATATCAGTTCAGTATACTGTTTATCATTTTTGTTGAATTGGTGAGTAATTGATTATATTTTTTGTTTGTAGCTAGATTAATATACTGTCTAAGATGTTGTACATTTTTAAGATTTCTTGTATTATATAATATTTTCCAATATTCTTTGGTTTCTTGTACTCATAGAGCTAGGTTTGATTGAAGGTGTGGTAGAATATTAATGGTGAAATTGTGTTTAATGTTGAGATTGTTAATTAGGTCTAATGTATTGTCTAGCAATGTAATGTTATATATAAAATATTTTTGAACCCAATATATTATATGCCAATTGTTTTGAGATCTTTATGAAGTTGTGTTGCTTTGAAGATGAAAGTATAAAAAAAGTTTTTTTGTTATAATTTTCATGTTGGGAATATATTGGTATGCTGCATTAATAATACAGGTTTGTATCTTATGCCATGTTTTTTCAAAAGATTTTGTTGTATTAATATTGGTAGAGACTTGATATATATCTATATTTGAATTGATTTGATTTGTAAAAGATTTTTAATTTTCTTTAGACATTGATTTGTAGTTAAATACTCTTCTTTTACTTTAAATTTTTGGTTGGTTCCAGAAAGTACGAATAGAAATAATTAGATTAAAATTAGGATTTGATGATTATTATTGTAGAAGATATCAAATTTGTGTAGATATAGTATTAGTGTATCACTAGCCTATATATAATCGATTTTAATTTGATATCAGGTACTTTGCTAAGTATACTGTAAGTTGTTTGTATGATCAGCTAAGTCATACATATTAGTACTATATAGGTAGTTAAGTAACTGAAATTTAGTAGCTGATGATATGGTTGTGTCAGTATTTGTATTAAAATCACTAAGAATTATTAGATATAGGTTTAGTATTATAGCTTGTTGTATCTATATTATTACTTTGTTTTGTGTTAGTCTACAGTTTGTTTATTGGTTAATGAAAGATAGACAGAAATAATTCTAAATTTGTATCATTTTTAAAAAATATATTTATTGCAATTGTACCTTCTAGATGGCTAAGAATATTGTGGATATGAGATTGAAGTTGTTTTTGAATTATAATACATGTGTCATCTTTGGTATCTGGTAAGTTTGACAAGTAGTAGAAGTAGTGATCTGTGTTAAGAAATTTTGTATTTGTGTTATTAAAAATTTTTGTTTCAGTGAGACTAACTATATGTAAGTTGTGATTTAGACAGTAGGTTTCCTATAAAAATCATTTCTCTGGCATATTGTATCCTTGTATATTGTGAGTAGCAATATTTAGATGTAAAGAGGAGTTAGAGTTTTGTAGGTTCTCTGTAGGTATAGTTTGGTTATTATAGTAATAGTGGATAGTATTTTGAGTAGATGAATAAGTTGATTCTGTTTTATTGTCTAGAAATAAATTATTTTTGATATTAAACAGATAAGTTAGAGAAGCAGAATATGTAGTAGTATATAATATAGTTAGTTGAGTATAGTTTTGAAGTATACTTAATTTATTGGGTAGGTATAAATGTGCTTCATGATGTAAGTTGTGTATAGAAAATATTAAGTCAGATTTAAAGTTTATTGATATATTTTGTTGCAGGTGTTGGATAAATGATGCAATTGTGGTTTTGGTTGTTATTATTGGTAGTTTATAAAATTGTAAGAACTTGTTGTTGCATGTAGACAAGTTGCAGAATTCTAAGGAAATTGGTTGCAAACTTGTCAAGTTAGTATCTTTTATATAGTTACTCACTATATACCTAGTTCTCACAGTTTCTAAAGAACTTGTAGCCTGCTCTGTATGTTAAGTTAGACTATTATTATCTCAAGCTTTCAGGTAAATAGGCTTAACCACCTATCTACTTACATCATTCTCTTTACTAAATACAATGGGTGTTTCTTTTAGTAAAGTGGTGGCTGCATCCATGTTTCTTTATTTTAATATTAAGATTTAATATATAATAATAATAATAAAATTATAGTTTAATAATTATAAAATTACAAAATTTTTCAACAACTCTCCTCAATGATCACTTGTACTAACCAGTATCTAAAAGCAAATTAACAACTCAAGACCAGAAGTGAACAAATAACTTGAAGTTTTCTTAATACAAACTGTTGTTCACAAAGTCTTAAATATGATACACTAAGAAGCAAACATTTCAAACAGTTTGCAAAGAGGTCAAGCCTTTTTTTTTTGTTTTGGGTAGACTCTTTTTTGTATTTGGTATCCAAACTGAAGAAGTCTCTGGAAACAGTAAGTAAAAAGATGACTCAAGTTATTTTGAAAACAGAAAGCTATAAAAAACTTTTAGAACAACACTTCTTAGTTAGAAAACTTGCAAAACTACACTATTTCTCTGCTGCTCTCTTTTTTTATAATTTTTGACAAAAAGTGGTGATTTGGCTAGCTACTTCAAAAGATCAGTACTGTTTACTATTTTATTTTTAGAAAGTTTCAAGTTATGATATGATAAATAAAGAATACAACAATTATATATGAGAAGGAAGTTCTGTTTTAGTTAAATCGAAGTATATAAAAGTTCTGTGTTTAGATTAGCATTGACTATACAAAAATAAAGGTCTTATATAACAGACCTGAGGAAGTAGCTTTTAATGATGCTAGTTGACTATAGGGAAACTCTTATTTAATCTCATATAGTGTAGAAGCAAGATATGAAGAGTTATCTATCAGAATCCTAATACTCAAAATCTCAATACTTAAAATCCTGACAACAAAATCCTAAACACAAAATCACAACAAATTAAAATCCTTATAGCATTAAAATCTCAATATTCAAAATCCTGATATTTAAAATCTTGACACTTTCAAAATCCTAACAGAATTAAAATCCCAACATTCAAAATTTCAACATTCAAAATCTCAATACATTCAAAATTCTGATATTCAAAATTCCAATACTAGCAAAATCTCAACACTAACAAAATCCTGACAAACAAAATTATATAATACAAAATCCTGACAAACAAAATCCTGAAACTGAAAAATCTCAACACTACAAAATTTTGATACTAACAAAATCTCAATACTATCAGAATCTCAATAATAACAAAATCCTGGCAATAACAAAATTTCTATATTAACAAAATTCTGACACTATCAGAATCCCAATACTAACAAAATCCTGACACTATCAGAATTCTTCCACAATCAAAATCCTAACAGTGACAGAATCCTGATGGTAACAGAATCCTAATACTATCAGAATCCCAATACTGACAGAATCCTGATACCTGACACTATTGAATTTCTGATACTATCAAATTCTTAACACTAACAATTTCTGATATTAGCAATTCCAATACTAACAATTTCAGATACTAACTATTCCCAACACTAACTCTTCTAATACTAACAATTTCTGATACTAACAATTTCCAACATTAGCAATTCCCAATACTAACAATTCCCAATACTAACATTTTCAACACTAACAATTCATGACACTAATATATAATGAAACATCGACACTAACAAACTTCCGGAACTGCAAAACCCAAACTATATAGGCAAAAATTTTTGATAGAGATGCTGTGATTATTAAAATTAAGTGATATATATATAATAATTTATAAATATATTTTTTTTTTAAATATTAATGGTGAGACCATATCTCTGACTTTATTAAAATTTAATTTAATTCTTCTATAGTGAAAAGAAAATCCTTACAGAGAAAAGAATCTATTTAAATTTTATATCATGAGATAGCAAGAAAAGAAACTCAGACTAATTTATCTGCGGCCTAAACCAACTAGAGTGGCCATGGCTCATCTAGATTTGTAAATTAGTAATAATGTAGTTTAAATTTGTTTGATATTTAATTCATAAAGGATACCATAATCTAATTTTAGCACTAGCTATAGTAAGTAGTGAGGGTTAAGAAGACTGATAGGTAGAAAGAGATGGAACTGGTAGAGGAGATGTAGCATTATTAGAAGATTGAATTGAGGAACAAGAGATACAATAGATATCCAAATATTATGATAAATTTGTAAATTAAGATATAAAAGAAATTTAATAGTAATAGTTGACACAGATATAGCAAATGAAATAATGTTCTTGAGTAGATTTATGATATCAAGAGGAACTATCCCAGACAGAGTAGAGTTAATAGATGGAGTATGTTGGTTGTAATGAAATGTCATACTATCAAGATGTTTGATTTGGTTATGAATTGTAGTAATCAATTAAGGTGAGACATCCAATGATGTTGAGTTGATAACATATTGTAGAGAGTTATTGATAAGATTGTACAATAGTGCAGGTAATGGGCAGGTAACCCAATATAGTGGTGTATTAATTTGATTACATTGATGACAGTTGGGTAAGATGTGATGATTATATTTATACAATATATGAGGAGTAGACAACTCATCAAGAAGAATTTTAACTCAGAATAATTTAAGAGTAGAAGATTGGAAGCTATATAAAAATTTGAAATTTTTTGGTTATTGTTAATATAATGCCAGGTAGCAGACCAGTTGATATAAGCAGCAATATGAGATCACTGTTGAAATCTGTACTGAAATAACTACAGAGTATAGATATGTGAATAACATATAGTATGGATAGTACGTCGAGTTAGTAACTCTAGAGGATATTGATATAATTGAAGAGAATAGTTGAGATTACAGTCAGGCATATTACCAAAATGAAAATTGATTCTAGATCGTTCATTGAAATTTGATTGGCTGCTTTTTGCTAAATTTGGTTACATTTTGTGGCTTTTCGCAATAGCTAACCATGACAAATAAATTTATAAATATAAAGTTGAATGTTCAAAGTTTTATGGTTAAAATTGATCCCATTGGGATCAATTCTTTATTTCAAAGTGTATAAAGACCCCAAAAAAATTATAAGTTTTACTATTCTTTTTTACTTAAAATTTACAATTTATTTCGCTGATTAATATATAACGCAGCTTCTAATTTGTGTAACCGAAACAAAAAGAATCACCTGATCTGCATTTCTATACCATAAAAAGGGCGATCTACATTGCCCATTTTTGGTAATATGCCTAACTAGATTATAGATATTATAAGGTTTAAAAGTGAGAAAGTCTGAAGTAAGGTGGCAACAAGCCAATTGGTCAGTAAGATTATTAAATCGATCCTCTTGATATACAGTAACTTTGTGAAAAATAATTTGGTGGTTGTATGATTGAGTAAGGTTAATAAAGGTATGCCATAACAAAGAGTATAGAGTGTTTGTAGAAGAAAGAGAATGTGGTGAATTTTGAAGGCTATTAAATTTGAAGCTAACATATTGTGAGTCTGTAAAAATATAAATTATACAAGATCTAGATGCAGTGCTGATTGCTGACAATATAGCAACAAGTTCTGCCTTGAAAGAGCATGGCCAATATTTAATTTGTGCCTGAAATTTATGTATTATATTGTTCTGATAGATTTGTATCTATCCAATATCCATGGAGCAATCTTGTATACCAAAGTCTCGGACAGAGCCATCTGTATAAAAAGTAATTTCAGAAAGTTGGATATTAGAGTTGGTGATAGTTTGAAGTGTATTAGCAAGAGATCCAAATTCAAATATAGGTAGAATTGAGGCAGAGTTGTAAGAAATACTGTGAGTAGGTGAAATATGAAGAGGATGACGAATTGCAATAGAATATATTAAATCTAAATGATTAGTGTAAGGTATGATAGTCTTTTCTTAAAAGTTATAAGTACAAAAAAATCTAGATGCTAAATTAATAGGGATAAATATTATATATTTATTCGACATTTCATATGATCATGTGAATTTTTTTGCCATGATATTTTTTACATGAAATTATGTAATCAGTTTTGCAAAATATCACAGAAAAAACTTCACATGGTCATATTAACTATCCAATAACAACATTATTGAACATACGTACGACAAATAATAGTCAATTGTTTTTTTTCATCGGAGTTAATTTCACTCATGTGCTGCTGCGCAGCATATGGAGTGACATTAATTTTGACAAAAAAAACAATTAACTGTTATTTTTTGTCGTCTGTCCAATAATGTACACCTATTAGCAATAAGATTGGAATTATGAGAGCAGTCGGGATATATACTAAAATTAATAGATTGAGTTGGGTATAATTTGGTAAATTGTGGTAAGAATGAGCATTGCCAATGTGTAATAAGGACAAGACCAGTTGAAGTGATCCATCTTCTTGCTTTGTCTACTATTATTTGGTCCTCAATAGTAGTTATGAGCCATGGCTTTGATTTTAAAGAAAAGTGACCAGTAGAAAAGCTATAGTAGTTAGTATTAGAAAGTTTATATTGTTCATAAAATGTTCTGTTGCTATTGTGATTTTATACTAGATCTTCAAGAGTTGTAAACCAAAGAGATTTCCTTCCTCTAGGCATTTTACAAAGTCTTGGTACAATATGCTCCCAACTAAAAAAACAAGAATTGTCATATATAAAAAGTTGATCTAAATAGAGAAGATGAAGTTTGCGAAGTTATTTTTTAAAAGACATATAGTTAAAGTATGATGAGAGTATTGATTCAAGAGATATTAAACCTTCTTGGGGAGTATATGGAATCTTATGGACTAGATTGTGAGTAACTGATATACCAAGATAATTAAAGAGCTTAAGAATTTTAAAGTTGGTTAAGTTTTTGTTGGGACTATCAATAATAGGATTAGAATATATTAAGATATTTGTAGATGACCAAAGATTGTTTTGGAGTTGTTGAAGGCATATTCGGAAGGTAGCTTGAAGTTCATTGAATGATCTATTTTTGAGGCTAGTGATCCAAGATGTTTGTATAGTATATTCAGAAAATCGTGAGTGGATATGTGCTATAAGTGGGTCATAATATATTATTATTGCTCGGTCAGATGACTTTATTCAAAACACAATGCATAACTTTATTTAACAAATCTGAAAAATATATTGAATAAGGGCTTGCTACCCTCGGCAGCTCTAATATACATTATCAACACTCCAAATATGGAGTAAACATTTATCACATGATACCCAAAATTGTCACCAATATTGCTCTGTATATTCTACCAGTAAAGGGACGATCCACACAATTCATGGGCCAAAATGCCTTCCATATAGTGAGAAATACCAATCATTCTTATAGCCATAAAGAGAATTGGTAAAATAATCATGTCACTACAAGTGAGAGTTCATTCTTATTATGGTTCTTGCACTACCACTTGCAGCTATAGAGCCAAATACAAAATAGGTCTTTGCACTGCCACCGCAGCCTCAGAGCCAAATACAAAATAGGACCTTGCACTGCAGCCGTGGAGCCAAATACAAAATAGTTTTTTGCACTGCTACTGCAGCAGTAGAGCCAAATACAAAATAATTCCTTGCACTACCACTTGCAGCTGCAGAGCCAAATACAAAATAGGTCCTTGCACTGCTATCTGCAGCTGTGGAGCCAAATACAAAATAGGTTCTTGCACTGCCACTTGTAGCCGCGGAGCCAACTACAAAATAGGTCCTTGCACTGCCACCCGCAGCCATAGAGCCAAATAAAAAATAGATCCTTGCACTGCTACTGCAGCCGTAGAGCCAAATACAAAATAGGTCCTTGTACTGCTACTGCAGCTGTAAAGCCAAATACAAAATAAGTCCTTGCACTGCCACTTGCAGCTGCAGAGCCAAATACAAAATAGGTCTTTGTACTGCCATCTGCAGCCGTGGAGCCAAATACAAAATAGGTCCTTGCACTGCAACTTGCAGCCGCAGAGCCAACTACAAAATAGGTTCTTGCACTGCCACCCACAGCCATGGAGCCAAATAAAAAATAGGTTCTTGCACTGATACTGCAGCCGTGAAGCCAAATACAAAATAGGTTCTTGCACTACTACTTGCAGCCATAGAGCCAAATACAAAATAGGTCCTTGCACTGCCACTTGCAGCCGCGGAGCCAAATACAAAATAGGCTTTTGCACTATTACTACAGCCATGGAGCCAATTACAAAATAGGTTCTTGCACTGCTACTTGCAGCCGCGCGCGGAGCCAAATACAAAATAGGTCCTTGCACTGCCACTTGCAGCCGTAAAGCCAAATACAAAATAGGTCCTTGCACTGCTACTGCAGCCATAGAGCCAAATAACAGGTCATTGCACTGCCCACACAGCCATAGAGTCTGACATATAATCATAACACCATTGGTTCAAATCTGGGTAGGTAAGGGAGGGTGATAGAGCCAGCCTTCACAAAGTGAGCAATAGCAAATAGAAAGATAACCCTCTTTACTCAAGACAACAGGCTTTAAATATTTCCTTCTTATTTTCCTGCATCACTGATTCATTCATAGCTATAGCTATACTCCCTTACCCTGTTACCAATTTCACAATACTCATAACAATGCACAATTCAAATAATCATATGTCAATCCTAAATTACCTGTGAATTACAAGCTACAAAAATATACAACAAATAATCAATGAATAACCATAAAAGGATACATAAAAAACCTGAATGAACCGGCTATAAAGTCATCTGATCTTGCAATAATGATCGCCCTATCACTTTGTTGACAGTCTTTTTATTCTTCAAAGAAGTGGAGTAATAGTTTTGCCTTGATCAATACCATTTTGGACAGGGTATGAGGGAGTTAGTTCTAGATTAGTTTTAACTTGATTGTGATGGTCAGTGAAAATATTGATTATAGTTTGAATAATAGAAGTTGGTAAAGCAAGTTGAGCAAGAGAGTGTTGGAGTAGAGAGAGGTTGACAGAGTTATAGGCCTTACTCATATCTTGAGACAAGAGCCATATATCTTTATGATTACATGTAGCATCCTCAATTAAGTTGTTAAGAATATGTATAGAAGTAGCAGTAGAATTTCTAGATAAAGCAACATAGTTGAAAGGTGATAGAATAGGATGTTTTTGAAATACAGTGCTGAGTCGATTGGTAATAATTTTAGTATAGATTTTGCGAATATGTTCTACAAGACTAATCAGTCAAGTAAGATTAAGGTTGTCATCAAAAGTATTCTGTTTGGATATAGGAAATATTCTACTATTTTTCTATTGTTTTGGAATTTGACCCTGGGTAAGACAAAGATTAAAAAAAAACAGAGAGGGCTTGTAAACATGTTAGACCAGAGTGTTTGATTATTTCATAGTTAATACCAATAGGTCCACAGGCTTTGCTATTTGGAAGCTTAGAGATAATTGAAGTTATTTCTTCAATTGTAATTGGTAAAGTAAGA
>CAJVQC010000310.1:0-13871 GCA_910592285.1 Racocetra persica | reverse complement strand
TTTTGTATATCTTTATTTATCTAGAGTGCTATTAGCATGTAAGTTAAATATCGGGATAGTAAAAGAAGAGAAAAAATATATATAATTTTTTATCTTTTGTATATCTTTATTCTTCTAGAGTGCTATTAGCATATAAGTTGAATATCGAAATAGTAAAAGAAGAGAAAAAATCTTTTACCTTTTGTATACCTTTATTCATCTAGAGTGCTATTAGCATATAAGTTAAATATCGGGATAGTAAAAGAAGAGAAAAAACATATATAATTCTTTTATCTTTTGTATACCTTTATTTATCTAGAGTGCTATTAGCATGTAAGTTAAATATTGAGATAGTAAAATAAGAGAAAAAATGTATATAATTCTTTTACCTTTTGTATATCTTTATTCTTCTAGTGTACTATTAGCATGTAAGTTAAATATCAGAATAGTAAAAGAAAAGAAAAAATGTATATAATTTTTTATCTTTTGTATATCTTTATTCTTCTAGAATGCTATTAGCATGTAAGTTGAATATCGAGATAGTAAAAGAAGAGAAAAAACATATATAATTCTTTACCTTTTGTATATCTTTATTCTTCTAGAGTACTATTAATATATAAGTTGAATATCGGGATAGTAAAAGAAGAGAAAAACATATATAATTCTTTACCTTTTGTATATCTTTATTTTTCTAGAGTGCTATTAGCATGTAAGTTGAATATCGAGATGATAAAAGAAAAAAATATATATATAATTCTTTTATTTTTTGTATACTTTTATTCTTATAGAATGCTATTAGCATATAAGTTAAATATCGGAATAGTATTAGAAAACAAAAGTATACTATTTTGTATCTAATATCTATTTTTTATTTTACCTTAATGCTGATATCTGTTAGTTTACCATTATTCTTTTTCCAATATGCATATCAGGTAAATAACAGATCAATAAAAGTATATCCTATTATTTAACTATTTTTCATATATTCAACTTGTGATTTTATACAAAATTATAACTCTTTTTTTAAATTTTACTTCTATTGACCAAAACTTAAAATTCTATTAAGTTAATATCTAATACTCTATAATATAAAAGATTCAGCTTGTTAACAGCTTATTTTGATAAATAATATATGAAAAACAAACTAAAATTAACAAAACTACAATTAAAATACTTCTAAACTCTGTTACAAAAATTTTTCAATTTTTTAAGAATTTCTGTTTTTTTAGGATATTCAAGATCTGCAAATTTATATTATTAATCAATATTACTAATTAATTTATACTATTTTTATACAAAATTTAATTTTATTATTTTAGTTTTAGTAAATTTATACAAACTTTATTCTATCGATACACAAGTTATACCATTATATTTGATTATACCAAGCCATACTAGCTACACAAGCAACACTTGTCATATATATTTAAACTTTTGATTATATAAGATTATACAAAATTATATATAAAGCCACACTAGCTACTTCTTAAATAACCTCTATTATTTATATATCTTTAATACCAGTCTAAACTAATCAATTTTTAAGACTATAAACTATTAAAACTAAACTAGAATTAGACCAGACTGGCTAGACTGAATTGTTAATATTTATCTCTATCTTTTTTATTTTTTTATTTACAAATAAAAATATAACTTAGACTATACAAACTTGTATAATCAGTTTTCATATTCTGGGCAAGTCGGTCAGATTAAGTTTTAAAATTTAAATATTTTTAATAGATTAACTAATAAAAATGCTCGATGCATAATCATGTAATCAAAGCATATAGATATATATTATTAAAAGTATATAAAAAAGTATTTTTAAAGTTAGTTTAAAATCAAATTATTTATATTGTATAATATAGTTACACAATTGAATTTTTTAGCTAATAAAAGAATTTTGACTATGCTGTTATTGTATGGATCTTATATGGGTTGGTACACAGCAAAACCATGCTTTGAGACGAATTTCATATTAGTAGATATCAACGATCAATCATTTTGATACAAATCTGGTATCTGCGCTAAAATTAGAATATTGCATAATATACATAGTTTCTGACACTGTACATGTATTGTACCAATCATAACAATTAAGTACTGCGATCAGCAATTAACCAAAACTAGTAAAATCTTCGTGACTTACAAAATTCATTGCTATTAAATGTTTTCTATTACATACTAATAAAGTAATAGCAATGAAATTTTAAATTAATCTTATGTCATTTAATAGTTTTTTATCAGTTTATAATTGCTGAATATCTCGAATTCATTAGAGTTGTTTAATATGTGTAGCTAGAACGTCATAATTATTAAGCAAATGATCAAGTCGCGATTATCTACAACAATGTAATAATTACATAATTTTATTAATGAACATGTTTAATTATAATGTCTCGCTATTATTTTTATGTATTTTAATTAAATTTTCTTGTAATAAATAAATGTTGTTTATTAAAACTTTGAATTTTTCTTGATATTATTCAAATTCCAAAAAATTTGATTTCGATTTACTTAATTTCAATAGTAACAGAAAGTTTTAATAATAAACAAGATCACAAAAATCCTGAGCAAAATGACATAATTAAGATCGTGCCCTCTTTTGCTGAACTAGGATTAGATGAATATGATGAAACGAATGAAATTATTCGTCAAACTATTCAAGAGTTATGGGAATAGGAAGATGTACCTGTAGAAAAAGTAAAAGCAAAAAAACAGCTTGCTTTGAAAAAATAGGATTTCACCGATTTTTTAAAAGACAAGAAGAATGCCATAATATGTCACATAATAATTTAGATACCTGGATCAAAGGGCAACTTGCTTCATTTGTATATAATGATAATTCTACAGTACAAAATCATATTAAATATCAGTATCGTTATGATAATTAGCACATAGTATGTTTGCCCACTTATCTGATATTAGTTACAATTTTTTCTTGTCATCTTGACCGAATTAAAATGCATATTAAAAATAATGGAATGGCTGAGATAGTTCATGGCAATACAGAACATACTTCAATTCGACATGATCATGCTATAATTAATGATGAAATAAAATATGAACTTAGTAATTATCTTTATAATTATGCTAATCTTTATGGATTTCCTTCACCCGGCCGAAATATGCAAAACTATTCAATGGCAATTATTTCACTTCCAATTAACAAAACATATACTAGTATTTATAAAGAATATGTTGCTATAATTAAATCTAACAAAGATGAGAATTATAAAATTATCGCCTATACAATATTTCTTCAAATTTGGAAAGAAGTCACACCTCATATTCGGTTTATGACTAAAGCATCAAACCTATGTGATAAATGTGAACAACTTCGTGCCAAAATTAGAGTTACTAATAATATTGAAGATAAGCAAATCTTCAAGCTGAATATGACCTTTATCATGCTGCTGCAACAATCGAACGTGACCACTACAATGAAAATGTTCGTATTAGCAAACTACCAACATCAGATATTGTTCATATTTGCTATGATTGGGCTCAAAATGAACCTATTCTACATTTGCTATGACAGCCTGGAGGTTTGTTTTTTAGATTGCCATTCAATGTTCATCTCTTTGGAGTCAATAATACTGGTTTAAAACCAATGACGCAAAGAAATTATCTAATCGGTGAACATCAATTTTCAATGAAAACACCTAAAGGAGCTAATACTACTCTCAATCTTGTATATGATAGTTTACTTGCTTGAAATCCATCACGTAAATATCTAAAAGTTATATATGATAATTGTAGTGGGCAAAATAAAAATAATTTAGCTCTTTGGTTTTATTCATGGCTCACAATTATCAAATGCTTTGATACAATTGAGCTTAATTTCATGGTTCCTGGACATACTAAGTTCATTTGTAATTCATATTTTGGAATAATTAAAGCACAATATTGTAAACATAATGTTATGAGTATAAATCACGTCAAAACAATTATCAATCAATCAAAAAAAGATGGAAGTAACATAGCAGTTAAATATGATAAAAATAGAAAAATAGGATGGAATTATTATGATTTTGAAACTTTTCTTAAACCTTACTTTATTAAATTGAAGGGTATGCGAGCATTTCGGCACTTCTATTTTTATCACGATAAACCTGGAAAAGTTTTTATGTTATTAGAATCTAATGGTTTAAAAACTGAAGCTACAATTCGTAACAATATTTATTTTAACCTTTACAAACCTTTAGACATGATTCCTTTAAAACTATTATCTTTAAAGTGCCAAACACAATTATTTAAAGAGATTCGCCCATATGTGCACGATTCTTATAAAGATGAGTTATGTTTTGCTCCAAAAGAGCATGCTTAAATATATTTACCTTTTTAATTAGCTAATTATTCTATAATTTTCGTCTGGTAGCTATAAGTTTTGGTAGTTTTTTACTTTACGGTTAAATTTCATTAATAGTATATGAAAGTCAATATCGATATTACCCCTTAATTACCCCTAAATCAAGACTCATTGTTACATATAACCGTTATCCTAAATTTAGAATGTAAAAACCGGATTAGATAAAAAACTGCGTACGAGATTGTGCCAAATCGTAATATGTTAATATGAACTAAAATTTGTACCATAGATAAAACACGAAATTGGGAATATAACTTAATAAAAATCCTAATTTTGGTTAAAAACTCTCTAAGCATGGTTTTGCTGTGTACCAACCCATATAACAATCTATATATAGTTTTTTTTTTTTTTTTTATAAAGTGAGGCCTGGCCTTGATCTTTATTGAATAATTTATGCATTATATTAATACAATAAGTTACATGAATTACTAAAGGGACCTATAGCTAGGACTATTTTATTCTCAGTCTAAAACTCTACTAGAGTAGACTAACAGGCCTCATCTAGATTTATAGTAGTAGGGAAGATGGTTGCTCACTTGTTGAATCTTGTTATACTATATTGTGACATAGAGGGGTAATCTGGAGGGTATAGTAAGTGTGTTAGATATTGCATCCAGCTGGTATATTGCTATATACTGTGCATACCATATTGTTTTGTAAATATTCTTAGAAATCTTATATAGTAATTGGGTATAATGATACTTAGATAAGATAGTCAACTTCTGGATATTAGATAGAGCAAACCCTTGTATTGTGGCTATGGAGAGGGTATTGTTGAATAGTATAAAAAATGCTTGTAGGATTGTCATAGTTGTCTGTGAGTATATCTTTTGCTTGTTTAGAAATTTGACAATAGTATCCTAAATGAGTTGATATATTGTAGTCTGGTTTTTGTTACAGGTAAGCCAGTGAGCATTGTTTTTGATACCTGTATAGCACCTGTTATATGTTGGGTTAGTATAAGTTTTTGGGATCAGAAGTGTAGATTGAGAAGTGTAAGCAGTTCATTAAGAAAAAACTTAATTTTAAAGTTTTTCATTTGTGATAGTTTAGGATATGTAGATCAGGTATGTGGCTTGTTGTAGTAGTTGATATAATTGTGTAGTATTTTTTAATCCATGTTTTGTCTAAACTGGTTCCAGGTCTGGGCTCTGTTTAAAGAATACCACCTAGCTATATTGTTTATATTTTGTATATGTCTAATAAATCAGCGAGTTTTGTGTTTAACAATTGTATTATTTCAACTTATAAAGAAATTGTTGTGGTCGAGTGTATGAGAAATGAGTTCTAGTTTGTTGTATTGTGTTGATGTTGCCATTTGTATTGTACGTTGAAATAGTGAAGGCTTTGATTTGGCTTCAATTAGTGTGAATTTAATTGTGATATTTTTCGTGCTATGATAGTATATATAAGTTGTTTAAGTAGCCAAAAGTTTTGTTTTTGTAATTTAGATTGAGGTTGGTGCTGCTTGCAAAGTCAGATTGATCATTTTAATAGTTGTAGAGTATGAAGTTAGGATTGTAATTTGATAGTCAGATAATGCAATCGATAGTATTAATATTATTCTAACTAGATATACTCTAGTTACCAAGAGCTAAAAGGTAATATAAGCTACAAATGATATATTTGTTAAGGTAAGAGTCCAAGCAATTGATGCAGCTAATTCTGGTATATTTATATTGTTATGTATAGTGTATATATAAATGCCGAGTTTTGATACTTGTGAGTTAATTTGTACTAGATGGTTTAGATGGTCTTGAGCAAGGCTTTGTTTAAACATCTGGTTAGGAGTAACTATAATATGAGGAAGTCATTGTAGAGTAAAAGGTCTTGTAGTCTGTTAGTTTGCTGTAGTTATTATCTTATTAAAGAGGGTGATTAGAAATTAGATTAGAAATGTCAGTACGTAAATATTTTGAGCATGTAGCTTGAATTGTAATACAATATTGTAAGAGGATAGTAATAATACATTGTCTATGTATATTAATTGCAGTTGTTAATGTATATAAAATATAGCAAGTAAGTGATAGAGTATTAATTTCTAAGTCTGGAGGTAGCCAGTGTGTGACCTGTATATTGTTTTTTGGTAGCTTAGTTTTAAAGACTTTTTCTGTGATTGGTGTGTTTTAAATTTTGCCCAGTATCCAACTGATCTGTACTGGAGCAATTTTGTTAGTAGTAAATAAATTGGAACTCTCAGTTAGTATATATGGTATAGTAGATTCAAATAGTGCTTTATGAAGCTCCAGAAACCACTTTGGTATCTGATCTGATATGATTTTTGGATTTTGTAAAGTAGTTGATGCCAGGTGAGTAGTTGTGTATTTGTGTAGTTTGTAAGCTGTTCAATTGTATAGATGTTTATATAGTTTGTAAAAGTTTTTATGTTGTTAGGTTTTGAACAGTATTTGATTAGTTGATCAATTGTTGTACCAGGATATTTGGTAGATATAGACCATGGATTAGATAGGTTAAGGATTGTAAAGTTTAGTTGGTATATTGTGTGGATTACTTGTAAAGTAAATATGCAATCATATTTGGTAGATAGTATAAATTGTAGTGACTGTAGAATGTTGATTGGTATCATAGCAGCATTTTGTAGATGCTGTAAGTATATTTTGATAGGCAGCTTAGTGATAGGGTTGTTAATTTAGATATGTAATGCAGAGATATGATATAATCTATATGTAGTTATTATACATGTTATAAAATAACTTGTGTGATATTGCATAGTATGATATATAACATTTAAATTCAGACTATTCAAAAGTTATTAATAAAGAATTTTAATACTCATTAAACAAAAAAAACTTAAAAAATATAACATAATTATAGTACAGTAAATGCTATATGTCCAAATATTATTTTTAGGTAGTTTGGTAAAAAATTTTGATATTAAAACACATTAATATATAGTTTAAGAAATTTAGATATACTAATAATACTTACCAAATAGCTCTAGTTATTTGTGAAGCACAATTATCTTGAACTGATAGAAATACAATTATTTTGCCTCATTATTAACCTATCAATATAATTTTTTATATATAGACATTTATCTATTCAATTACTGTATTATTTAATTTAATTTAAATATCAAATACAGGAAGTGAAATAGTGGTTTCATTCTAAAATAAGTATATAAAAGTTATATTATATAGATATATTAGCTATCCTGAGTAGTTGACTATAAGCAGAATTTTGTAGCAAAGTATAATCTGCAGCATAAGTAGCAGATTATACTTTTCTGCAAAATTCTATTTATATATAACTACCTAGAATATAACTATTACATACTAGACTGCTAATTATTTGTTATTTAGTTATAAAATTTAATATTTAGCTTCTGGACCTTTAGAAGCTAAAATAATAAATTTCATATAATAAATAATTTTGTATAAATAATATTAGAATCAATTCTTATCCTATACTGTATTGTTAATAATCATCATTGGGGCACTCGACTTCACTAGTTCTATCTACTCTTGTTGGTTTGTTTTATGTATTTAGCGTATTGTTATAGTTCTATCATCTGCGATGCTGTGAACTATGAATGAGAACTAAACTGTGATAGAAATATTGGTAATTATGTAACCCATTATTGTGAAATAATTTTTTATATATTGCACACCAGATATGGAAGAAATTAGTAAATCAATAATGATAATAATAATTGTACTAGTATAATTTTTTTAATAGCTGTAAAGAATTAAGTTAATTAATTTTAATTTAGAAGAATTTACAAATAAGGTTTCAAAAATAAAATAATTACAAATAGATATCCAAAATGAAAATAATTACGATAAAGGTCTGATATTTGAAAATTATTACAGATAAGATCCCAAAATAATTATGTAGTTAAAAACCTATAATTTAAGCTCTGTTTGATGATTTGAATATGATTATTCTCACTCAGATCAATTTAACACAAATTAACAAATTTATTGATTAATAGAATTTTACAAAAGAAGTTGTGCCACACTGCGACTCTAACTTTACATGCCCTATTATTCAAATTTATACTTTACAAAACTGCTAATCACATGGTAAAAAAGAAGAGAATCGGCATGTACAAAACATACTGCGATATTAATTTTTTTTCCTATAGTTTCTTCTAAATAAATTAATATACATCACAATATTAATCATTATATGAGAATTGTGAAGCAAATTGCTAAGCAAGACTATCCGCAAGTCAGCAAGCCCTTTTTCAAGCAACTCAAAATATTCCTATTTTCTTACAATATTCTTATTTTCTCACAATATTCTTATTTTTTACAACATTCTTATTTTTCACAACATTTCTATTTTTTTACAATATTTCTATTTTTTTGCAACATTTTTATTATCTTTTTTTTTTCTTCTTCTTTTACACAAGTATTAGATGAGCGTAATGAAGCAAGTTACTAAGCTAGATTACTCGCAAGTCAGCAAGTCTCAAGCACCTCAATTCTCAATTTTATTTTTTTTCTCTCTTCTCATTAACTCATTTTTATCACTTAATATCAACAGCATCAGGATGCAGTATAAATTTTCTATAAATGGCTAGCATTATGCAAAATTATGCAGAATTATACAAATCATAAAAATCATTCTGGAGAACAAAAAAAAATTAAAAAACACAAAAAATATGAATAACGACTGCCTAAACCTATCTTGATGCACTAATAAAAAATGTTAGAGATGCAATTTTACATATAAAAATACTCTTAAATCTAATAAAAATAACATATATCTAGTGCTAATTAGATAAATATTTTTGGAAAATTTGTACTATACTCTAATACTGTTCTTAATATCAGATGAATAGTATAGAGCAAGTGGATAAGCAAGATTATCGCAAGTTAGCAAACAAACTCTGAGCATCTTAATTCTCAATCTTATTTTTTATTTTTTAATTTACTTTATTTTCTTTGTTCTTTTTTTTTTCTTTGATTAGTTTTTATTACTTGATATTAGATCAGTATTATGGAGCAAGTCACTAAACGAGGCTATTCACAAGCAAGCAGTCTTCAAGCACCTTCTCTCAATCTTTTTTTTTTGGAGAAGTGGGCGAGAACACTACAAAAGAGCCAGACCTATGTTAGACAGTAAAAGAAAAAGGTACTATCACTTTACAAGCTTTCTTATCATTATATACTGTATCTATTCCTTTCTTATTTTTTTCCTAACTTTAAATAACAACAATAATTCTATAAATATATTTATGGGCTTAGTCTAGCATATAAAGATCCTTGCAATAATAACCTTAGCATGACTATCATTATACATTAGATTAATTATAATACAGTCATTATCGCTTTTTTCGCTTTGTTAGATATATTAATTTTGCAAATCATTTTTATAAGTCCTGTAAGTCTTGTGAATTCCACAATTATATTATAGATAACTACCTTTTATTCATCATATTCTGTTAAACTCATTTAAAAATTAGTGATTATTTTTATTTTCTAATAGATTTTCTTTTTACAGACTCCTTTTATTAGCAATATATTATGAATATATGTGAATACCAGAAATTCTAAACTTTTAAACTTCTAGCAAAAATATCTCAATAACTATTCAATCAAATTTAGTAATTTTTTTTATTTTGATTCTATACATTCATAGAAATAAAATAAAAAGAAGTTTACTGAATTTGGCTTAGTGGCTATTAAGAAACTTGATTTAGAAGTTTATCACTCTTTTCAGTTTTGTTATTTGCACCTGAATCTGTGAATTTCACTTTTTATTTATCATATTCTGTAGAACTCATTTAAAAATTAGTGATTATTTTTTATTTTCTAATAGATTTCCTTTTTACAAACTCCTTTTACTAACGATATATTATAAATATTTGCGAATACAAGAACATTTTAAATTTTTTTGAACTTTTAGCAAAATATCTCAATAACAATTTAATCAAATTTAGTAAATTTTTTTTTATTTTGATTCTATATATTTGTAGAAATAAAATAAAAAAAGTTCATTAGATTTGGCTTAGTGGTTATTGAAAAACCTAAGCCAGAAGTTTTATTACTCTTTTAGTTTAATTATTTTGCTTATAAATTTGTGAATTCTACGATCATATTATAAGTTTTCATAACTACCTTTTATTCATTACATTCTGTGAAACTCATTTAACAATTAGTGATTATTTCTTTTTACTAACAAATTCCCTTTTTACAAACTCCCTTTACTAATAATATATACATGAATACTAAAAGAGATAAAGTAAATTTTCAAAATAGTATTTGTAATTGTTAGCAGTTTATAGTAAACAATGTCTATACAAAATAATTATATAAAACTAAAATTTATTTTAAAGTTTTTATTATAGCATGTCTTTGTCAGAATATAATTATAAAATCGTCACTTATTATGGTTTCTAAAAATGCTTTTTTTGCTTTAAAGATTTAAAGAATAAATCTTGTTCATGTGATTTAAAATAAAACTATTTTGTCATAATACTTTTTGTTCTAAACAAGGCCAACAAATTCATAATCGATGTAATAAAACTTCTAAAACTCATTCAGCCCAAGTTATTTGGTTAAAAGAATGAAGCAAGTTTTTTGAATATAATAGTAATTTCAATAAAAACTTTGATATAATATTTTGTTCAACATGTAGTTCAAGATATGATCAAACTAAAAATCAAAAAGTAGTTTAGAAATACCTTAAGTAAAAATAAAGAAACAAGCCAAGATAATATAATTAGCCAAGATATGGTTAGCCAAGATACAACTGACCAAGATATAATTAACCAAAATAAAATTAGCTATGATACAATCGATCAAGATACAATTAGCCAAGATATAAGTGATCAAGATATAACTGACCAAGTTATAACTGATCAAGATAGTGAAATAGAAGTAATATAACCAAAAACAACAGAAATAATGATAGCTTATTTGATCAAATTAAAAGTGAAAGTTTTTATTAATACTAAAAAAACTAATTCTTTAGCAGAAAATTAGTTGATTTTTAAAGAAGAAATTAACAATTTTTACCTGTTTTAATCGAGTTTAAATAATTATATATGAAAATATTTAGATCAATTTATTTATAATGATAATTATAAAATAACTTATAAAATTAATGGTTGAAGACAAGCTATGTGTATAAATAATTATGAGAATTTTTTAAATTTTGTTAGTGAATATAAAGAACTTGATAATTTAACCAAAACGATATATATTTATATTGCTTTAAAAAATCTGGATCAATTTAACAAAAGAAAATCAGAAGTATAATTTTTTATTTATTATTAGGTTGGATTAGTCTGTCTATTTCATCTTGGTCTCTAGTAAAACCAGTTTTAATAGTATCTATAGTTCAGTTTAGTCTGGTCTCTGGTCTCAAAAATAAACTATTCTTATATAAATAATTATTAATTTTTATCAAAATAAAATTCATATAATGTTTTTTAACTATTTAAAAGTTTACTTATAATTTTTTTTATAGTTAACTACATGCTTAATAGTTTGTTATTAACCAGTCTAAACTATTAAAAGACTAAAGATCAAAAACTATAACTAGTCAAAAAGACTAGTTTTATTAAGACCAATTTAATTCTATTTATTATATATTTTGTATCTTTAATTTTATTATATTAACATTAATAAATACTTTTTATTTAGAATACCAATAATAATAAAAAAAATGTTAAAAACTAATTATATATCTAAGAAATTAGATTTGAATGAAGATGAGTATAATCAAGCTCAAATTATTACAGAACTTTGAAATAAATATAAATGCTCACAATATGTTGCATTATATTATATTGAAAATGAATAGCATCTATAGTTAAATTCTGCTCAATTAATATTATAGGCCCATGATATAATATATAATTTATATAAATTATATATCGATATAGTAAAACCTCTATAAGTGTACCTCTATAAGTATATACCCTCTATAAGTATATATAATACCTCTCTAAATGTATGTTCAGTTTGATTCCAACTTTATAGATGATTTCTATAACTATATTTTTTTGTATTGTTCTCTAGTAAAGCTTGATTCCAAGTACTTGCAATTATAGAGGTTTTACTATATTTTGTAGAATGATATTATTGTTATTAAATATATATTTTTTATTTTTAGATGAATAACTTGTCTACAATTGATATACTCTCTTTCTATCAATATTCAGAATGGTTCATACTACAAAACCCAAAATTCATAATCAAATTACACCTTATGATCAAATTACACCTTGTGATCAAATTATACTTCATGATCAAATTACATCTCATGATCAAATTGCATTTCATAACTAGGTTACATCTTATAGTTAAACTATATTTTATCAAACTATACAACCAAAATACTACCAACTATGCTATTAGGTTTTGATCCTTACATATATCTTTATAATTCATTTTATTATCAAGTACCTCAATTTCAAATACCTCAATCTCAAATATCTCAACCCCAAAATATTACTAGATATAATATTTCTTTAAATCAATTTTTTTTGAGTTAGATCAAATTTATAATAGTAAGGCATATATATTGCTTTAAAAAAATTGTTTAAAGAACAAGAAATTATAGTAAATAGTATAAAAGAGTTAACAGATGATTAACTAATATCAGCAAAAAATATAGGCCGATATATATTGATCAATATCTATGTGGATATATATCGATAATAATCCCCTGTTAGGTTCTATCGATTGTGATAGTAATCGATATATATCCGGTTAATATTCAATCGATAATTATCGATTATGCTAATTATCGATATATAACTTTAATAAAAATTATTTAAAAAATTTATTTAAACTCATGTAAATATAATATAAGTTTACTTTTAATACATTTATTTATTGATCGATAAAATAAAATTTTACAATTATACATTCATAATATAATAAATACATCGTATAATGAATATATTCATAACACGTACCATACAACAATTATAATGACTATACTGTATTGGGTATATTAATGACAATGCTATGACCTTATCACAAAGCAGTGCTATAATGGTTATATCATGCCCTCTAATGCTAACTATATAATGGCTACAATGTGATCTCGATCCCAAATATAAGCGTCTAGAAAGAAAAAAAAGTTAAAAACTAGAAAAACGAAACTAATAAAACTAAATTAAAAAAAGAAATGATACTTATCTTTACGACTCAAGCCTCAGTCGATAATTCAGATTCCCAGTGCCAATTCAAAATGTAACCTAAAGATAAAAAAAAAGTCAATTCCAATTAAAAAAACAAAACAAAACCGAAAAAAAATTGAATATTGGAGCACTTATCTTTTCAACAGCTCAAGTTTCCAGATTCATTCCTGGCACAATTTCACTTTCCTCAACGAACCAAAAACCTACGAAAAAAAAATATTACTAAAAATACGAAAAAAACAAAATTCAAAACTGGAACACTTATCTTTAAAGTCACCAGTTCCAGTTTTCCGATCTCCATTCCTGGCGTCATTTGCTTTCCTGACGAAGACAAACCTACAAGAAATAAATAAAGAATTAGTAAAAAGAACTAGTGAAGGAAAAAAAAAAAAA
>CAJVQC010000309.1:0-13877 GCA_910592285.1 Racocetra persica | reverse complement strand
CTAATAAACCAGCTTTAAAAAACAATTTTAATTTTGATTTATATAATAGCTTATCAAAAACCCAATTTTTTTATAGATTTTATTCAAACTTATAATCCTCAAGTCACTCAATCTACTGATATTTCTTTTAATATTATTTTCAAACCTTTTAAAAAATTACTAGTAGTATCTTTTTATAGTTCTAATTACCCAATTCTTATCTTTTTATTCTTACTTATCAAAAAACAATTTTAAATTATTATTAATTTAACTAAACTTTATTTTATTCTTACTAACTAATATCAAACTATTAATTATAATAAATTTTTTCAGAACCTTAAACTTAAACCAATCTATTTATACTTATTCTTCTATATTAACTAAACTAAATATACAAATACAACTATATTTTAAATTTATAACAATTCTAAATTTCATATTAATATTTCTATTAATATACTTTTACAAAAATCATATGCTCTGATTTTTGGAATTTAAATTAGAGTTTTTTAAGATTTGCATTTTTTTAAATTTTAAAAGCAAATAACTTTTAATCTTCAAGTTTTTAAAAAATAATTTTATTATTATTATATTCATCTCTTTATTATGATTCCAACAAGTCCAAAATTATCCAAATCTAATCACAGGATCAAGAGATAAAGCTATATTCAAATAAGAACACACCTCATATATCAAACAATTGGTTAGACCTGGTCTAACCAATTGTAAAATGCAAACCCTAAAAAACCCTAATTTAAATTTCAAAAATTAGAGCATATGTTTTTAACAACATATCATATTCCTTTCTTCTTTTCTTTTCTAACAAAGTTTGATACATAGTTTTAAAAATTTTTCAAATATTATAAAAAACAATTCAACATAATCAATAAACAAAAAGTTTACAACTATATTAATTTTTAAATGGTAATAATAATAAATAATAAATACAAAAACTTATTCTCAAAAAATTCATTTTCTATTCAAAACTGTACAAATATTAAGGTTCTGCAATTTAATTTGATTTGATTTGATTTGATTTGATTTGATCAAATATTTGATATTAAATCAAATTCAAATACAGAAATTTTAAATTAAATTAAATTCAAATTGACAAAATATTTGATTTATTTAACAAATATTTGAATATTTGATTTAGTTTTTATTAAACTATAAATATAATAGCTATTTATACAAAATTTTATTAAGATAATTACCCTTTTTTTCTATTTAACTAGAGTATTTTGATTAAAAAATATTTTTTACTCAGGCTATGCAACAAAAAACTCTCACTGATAATTACTTGTACCAAACTTATGACTAATAAAAACAGAAAACTTTTTGAAGAAAGTAAAAGAGACAACTATACAAGTAACGGTTTTTACAAAGATCAAGATGTTCTTTATCTGCTTATTAACTCCAGACTCCTCTGTATATTCAGCAAGCAAGTTAAAAGTATTCTTGTACAAGATAACTGGCAGGAGGTAATGCTCTTGTACAGAAAATTTTAATAGAAGCACTGCTTCTGTTGACAAATTAAAAATATAGTTGGTCTAGAAGAACAACAAGCGAGTTTTTAATACACTCTCTATCGAAGTTTAAGGCTATCTGCTAACTAAAACCCTCTTCAACACTCTACTCTTTGTACTTCATGAAATTTTACTAAAAAGTAGAAAATATGGCATATTCCTATCAAAGAATCAACAATAATGATCACTGTTGAAAATGAAAAAACACATGCATGTATATATATTTACTTTTGGATGAATAATATATGATCAGTTATTCTTCAAGAGGCTATGATATTTACACTAAGACCACTCTGAGTCACTAACTTTGCTCAGGAATATAAAGAACTATAAATACATTGCAAAAGTTTCTTGAAGTATGCAATCAAAATTTTGAACTTGGACCTCTACTTAAGAACAGATAGTTTTGATAACATTTTTACATTCTAGATATAGACATAAATACTAGTATAGAGTTTAAACTAGTTATTTAGTAGTACTATATAATTTTTATAGTCTTGCACAAGCTTAATAGTGCTATCTTTGTTTTCTTTTCTTTTCTTTGTTTTGTTTTCTTATTTGTTTTATTTGGTTTTATTTGCTGTTATAGATAAATCAGGATTTTGGCATTGAGATATAACCCTTTTAGTTTTATTTGCCCTGTTTCATAGACAAATTCTTGAGATATTGGTATTTTTTAAAAAAAACTTTTTATTTTTATTACATAATTAATTTACATATTATACCTGATCTTGCAAATTTATTAGCTAATTATATACTGATAATAATTACTATAGTTATAGTTAGTAAAATTCCTTAAAAAAATAATAAAATTTTAAAAATATTAAAAATTTCTAAATATTATTTATTATGATTTGATTTGATTTGATCAAATTAAATTTAAATACAGAAATTTCAAATCAAATCAAATTCAAATACAAAAATTTCAAATCAAATCAAATTTAAATATGCTTAATATTTAATTTGATTTGATTTTGAGAAACTCTAACAAATACTGCTACCAAAGCTATATTATATCATATATATACAAGTATAGATCCAACTAAATAACAATCCTTATACCAAATACTATACACAATTTTTACAACTTAACTACTCACTTCTTTAAACAATCCTTTCAAACTTCACTTGTTTCTAAATATATTTATCCAACTATAGATAATTTTGACTTTTTACCTAATCAAATTCATCATATAGATCTGCTAGTCAATTTCTAATGAACAATATATTAATGTCTACAAGTGATTCTTTATATTTTTAGTTCTACAATAAATCTCACCATGACATCTTAGTACAAATACATTATGATATACTCAAATCTGCAAGTAATTCTTTATATTTTCTAATATATAATAAGTATCTTTATGACTTAAAGCTTCTGTATTATTTGGTTCAAATACTGCCAATTTATTTAAATCTTCAAGTGATTCTTCATATTTTTCAATCTTTGCATTTTTGAATAATTTATTTTTTTTTGTATAACTAAGAAAAATTATAAGTCTGTTTTGATTATTAACAAAAGAGCTGAACACTCTCTTGTTTTGGCAACAATGAAGCAAAAAGCAAAAATAAGTTTATGCTATTACATTCTCTATATATTTGTTTATACACACATATTATACACATGATAATTCTTGATCTGTCAGATCTCGTAACAAATGGTTGTCCTGTGATTTCGATTACTATAATGATTTTGAATGATTGTAAATATTAAGTAAAAGGGTACACATATTTATATTAACCACCAATTTTTATATCTAAAAATTATTTTTTTCTCTTAATTTTTGAAAAAAAATATGTTTTGCTATCTATTATTGTAGTTGTATCTACATTATCTTCTATATATGTATTTTTTTTGTTTTTTTTACTTGATATTCATTTTTTAAATCAAATGAAGAAGAAGGTAAGAAAAGCTGCAGTTAAGGTTATCTGTGATCAGAGTCTAAAGTCATGCAAATACAAGAACTTTTTTCAAAACTTGTAAAGTATGTGTATATATATTGCTAAGAAAATTAAAAACTAGTAAAACATCACTACCTGTTACTTCACAGAAAAAGTTTATTTGGCACTGAAAAATTTTTTACTCAACCTGTCTTATTTATAGAGATTTGTGTGTTATATGATTAGTGATGTGCTGTGTATATGATATTCTTTACTAAATTTTATTGGTAAAATCAATCTATTTTAAAATTCAAATTTTTTTTAAACTTCTAGTGAAGTTTCTTGATAATTTTCTTATTAAATTTAATGAATTTTTGTTTTATTTTAATGCTATAAATCTGCAGAATTGAAATAAAATAATTTTTGTCAAATTTTATTTGGTAGTTATCAAAAAGTATTTGTCTAAAGTTTTAAAATAGTTAAAATTGAAATTATTCAAAAATTGGGTAAATTTTTTTCTTTAAACTTTACTTGAAGATTTCTTAATCACTACCTAACTAAATTCGATAAAAATTTTTTTATTTTAATTTTACAGATTTGTAAAATTGAAATAAAAAAATTTTGATCGCATTTAGTTAGATAGTTATTGAGAGATCTTAACTTAAATTTAAATAAAAAATTTGATCACAGCTTTTCTTTTATGAATACTTAACTTTGAATATTTATTTCGCAACAAATAACTATTTAAATTTGATAAAAATTTTTTATTTTTGCTTCTACAAATTTATAAAATTAAATCAAAAAAAATTTTATTGAATTTGGATAGTTCTTTGCCAAGAAATATATATTCAAAGTTAAGCATTCATAAAAAAAAAACTGCAGCCAAATGTTTTGTTTAGTAAAGATTTGTCAATGACTATTTAACTAAATTCAATTAAAAATTTTTATTTCAATTCTACAAATCTGTAAAAAAAAAAAATCATAAATTTTCATCAAATTTAGTAATCATTGAGAAATCTTCAAGTAAAGTTCAAAGAAAAAAATTTACCCGATTTTTGAATAATTCAAATATTCTAACTATTTTAAAACTTTAGACGAATACTTTTCAATAATTAAATAAAATTTGACAACAATTTTTTTATATCAATTCTGCAGAGTTATAGCATTAAAATAAAAAAAATTCACTAAATTTAATGAAGTTATCGAGGAACCTTCACTAGATGGTCAAAATTTTAAAACGGATCTTCGATTTTTACCAATAAAATTTAGCGAAGATCATCACGTGTTCGCAGAATTCTTATGTGCATGACCTTCGCTTATATTGTTTAACAATTAAAGGTATTATTTTAATTGTCTCTATAGAAGTTTTGCCTTGAGTTAATTCTAAAATAGTACTCACTAAACTATATTTTCATATGTCAATAACGGCATATTAAAGGTTCCAGATCTCTTGACTATGATTTTTTGTCATGTGCTTAAGTCTACGTCTATTACGCTATAGAAAATACTAACGTACTGTACGCGAAAAAAATTAGGCTATCATATAAATGGCACATCACTACACATGATAGGGGCTAGCATTATATCGCCAGTGCGATAAGTTACAAAATCCAAATAAAAAATAAATAAATAAAATTATTTTTAAAATAAAACGATGATTTAGATTAAAATATAAACTTTAATAAAATTAAAATTATAGTAAATTTTAAAGTGGTTTTTCATAATTGGAATTAATATAAATTTCTAATATAGCTGTTTTATAGTTAGATTAGGGTGGGTATTAATAAAGTTTTTTTTGAAAAGGGTATAGTAAAAATTATTTTTTAGTTAAGGTTAGGGTAAATCTTATTTCAAAATTTTATAGCTATATTAGAATAAATTCTTACTAATTTTTTGTTTAAAAAGCTGTTAAAATAATCTTTTGATCATAAGATTTTAAAATAATTATATTTTAAAGCTAATTTAAAAAATAATTTAAAAACCTAAATCGTGCTGTAGTGTCCGAGCCTAAGAGTTAGTGAAACTCTAGGAGGCTTCCCTATAACAGCGCTGACCATTTTTGATCATATCCAATTTTATATGACCATAGTTGTTAAAATGTAATAGTAAATTTTGTACGTCATAAGGTCATAATCCAATAGATCGTAAGAGGTCATAAACCCACACTGCCCTATGGTGCTTCATAATCCGGACATGTGTAAACTGTATAACCGCACTTAGCCTTATACACTTTCAGGTCTTAGAAATTAGAATTGTATAACGTATTCACTATCATTTTCTAACATAAAAATAATATTAAAATACTTAAACAAATATTCTGAACAAATTTCATATAAATAATATTACCTTCGAATATTTTTTCAAGTTGTTCATCAAAATTTGAATCATTCATAGGCGGGGAAAGATTAGCAAAATTAAGAAGCCTACTAGTGTATATCGCATCAGGATGTATTGTATAATGAACTTCTAACGCATTGTTTGTCGAAGAATCTTTAGCTAATTTCTCTGCCTTTTCAATTTGTGCAATAAACTCAGACTGTCTATTTCTTCTAATATCATAATACCAATCTTTTATTGTCTGAAATAATTTTTTGGACGTTGGCCTTTTGTCTGGACGAGCATCCCAACATTGCATAATCAGCTTAGTGATCAATCTTGGTACATCATGTGGAATTTTCGGACGTAATCCCTGGACAATACTTAACGCTAAGTCAGAATCATGTGAAATATCGTGATATGGTAAAATGCCGGTGACTATTTGATATGCTATAATTCCAAAAGAATATATATCAGATTCTAACGTATGTTTCTTTCCATATAAAACTTCAGGTGCAGTATATGGCAATACCCCATATACTACTTGTGATTCATTTAATTGTGGATCCGGATTTGATGGCTTGCACAACCCAAGATCTGCAATATTTAAGAAATTTTCATCTGCATTACTACTGAATAAGAGATTCCCCGGATGAAGGTCTTGATGAATCAATTTACTATCATGCAAATGTTCGAGTCCTATGCTGATATCATGCAATGCCTTTATCTTTGTTTCCCAAGTAATGTTGTTATTTGATTTCAAATATTCATAAAGATTGCCTAAAGGCGCAAATTCCATGATCATTATATAATTGCATGTTTTAACGTCTCGTGAAATTCCGAAAAGCCGAATAAAAAAAGTTGTATCCTCTATGTTAAAATATGATTTGACCTAAAATTATATATATATATATATATATATATATATATCAATTTATACAAATTTGCGAAATATATTTTATGATAAGAGATAATATTTACTTCTTTCAAAAAGTTATGATTCAAACCGGTAGAGTTAGATAAGATTTTTAGTGCTACTTTGATATTTCTGGAACGGACCCACTGATTATTATTTGCGTCCCACTTCATAATTGGACCATCTACCCAAGTAGCTGAATATACATCTCCAAATCCTCCTTGTGCAATATGTTTTTGGCCCACTAATTTTTCAAACGGAATCCACTCTAATACTTTTTTTGGGCTAGTTGCAGTAAGTTGTACGTTTTTAAGAAACTTATCGATGTCATCGTTTCCACTAGACCAATTCTCAAATTCTTTTTCAAAGTTCCTTGAATTGCATGACCGGCACCAACCATTTAAATACAATTGGTTGCATTCTGTGCATCTTAAATAAAAAAAAAACACATTAAATTAATTAAAACCGCATTTATTAAAAAAAAGGAAAAAAAATACACTCGATACTTACTCTCTGCAAAAAAAAAAGAAGTTTTAAACAAATCTATAAAATTTGCCTTTTCCCACAAGTAAATACTTGGAAATGCCCTTAGGCACTTCATTCACTATTTTTGAAAATAAGTACGCAAAATTTTATACTTACTCCCTACAATTTAATAGTTAAATTATTACAAAATTGTTGATTAGTAAAATCCACCTTCTTAGGATAAATATAATGAACCCTATGCTTACAATCTGATGATTTGATAACATGTGCGATTAATAAATGAATCATGAAGAGTATAAGTGGCCAGATCAATATGGCGTAAGCGTACAGTACAAATTTACATATCCTGTTATTATCAATGTTGGAATTATCCCTTTAAACTATCTTGAGGAAAATTGCATGCAAATTGCATGAATGTTATACTGAATTATATTAAGATATAGTTATAGTTTATATGTATTGCATATTTTCAAGCTTCACAATGATGGATTTAAGGGATAACAGATTAGAATGGCATTTCAATATGTATTGTGCGTCCTCTGCACCACACCACATTGATCCTACTAATAAGCTAACACATTGAAATACAATTTTAATTACCGCCTAGCAGATTAAATATTTAATTAAAGCAAAAAAAAGTTCCAATTGAAATGCAGGTTGAAAATGAACTTAAGTAAACTTTATTACATCTATACTCACTCTCTATTAATTTGGCAAGTTTTTGTTAGAGAAACGATAATCAATGAAAAATCAACTTTCGAAAGCAGCATAATTACAATTTATACTAACTCTCTAATATTGATAAAAAATGAATTGTTTATTAATAAATATTACCATTAAAATCTAATTTCAAGAATATAATTTAAATTTATACTTACTCACTAATTGTTCAATGGATGAGTTATTTAAAAACTATCGATTAGTAAAACAAATGCATTTAAAATGCCTGTTTGCAAAATAAATATGTTGAATTCCAAATACCGTCTAATAATTTAACAGTAACGTAATTAGTATTTGATAATAAAATATTTATTTTAATAGTGAATCGAAATGAGCAGCCTTGTAATTACCGCCTAAAAGTTGATTACCAATTAGAAAGGTGTTATTTATCTTAAAAAAATGGATTTCATTAGTTTTTACTCACAAACTGTCATTCATCGGTAATCAATTGCAAAATTTGTTTTGGTAAAAAAATCGCATTGATTCAAACTTTGAAAAAATACTGACACATGTGTTTATAGTTACCGTCTAGTAATTTGATGCATAGATAATTAATTATCAAGGTATTAATTAATAAAAAAATTGATAGGAATGCTATTTAAATATATATATATATATAATTGAACATGATATTCACTCTCTAAATTAATCGTGAAGTACTGATTAATACAGATTGATGTATTGATTTTATTCTTAACTAGATTGCATAAATTACCTTCTAATAATTAGTCGAATATTAGTCAACTAAATACGCTACAGAATGTTAATTTAGAAGACTTATACTCACTCGCTAATAATTTAACATTAAATGATTAATTTTATGAAAAAAATCTTGACAAAATTTTTTAACTTTACTTGCCTCCTGATAATTTAATAAAAAAAATCAAAATTAATGAATTATATCAATATCGATTCTTAGTACGCCAATACATATTAGAATATTAATGCAAATCAATTTAATCTAGACCAATTTAATTATTGTTTAACCTCCACCTCATTTTTAAATTTATATGAATTAATACACATCATATTAACTTGTTATATAATGCGGTATTTCAGTCTAATGATGGTCATTGTTGCTTTTCACACATTTCTTAAACAATAATTAAGTTGGTCTGACTTCTTCAGAAAAGTTTCAAACTGATATACTGTATTATCACTATCATTAGTGATAACTAATGATATACAAAAAAAATTAGTTTTCAGTAAATCTTTGATAACTATTTTCTCGATAATTAATTAACCAAATTTTTTACTGTGGATAGTATTGACATTACTCTATAATTGGTCAATTTATTAAAAAAGACAACCATAATTAAAATTTACTATGCTGTATAAAATATCAATACTGTTCACAGTATTATAATTAACTGATATGTATCGGCACCTTGATGTAAGCAAAGCATCATTGTTACCTTCTAAAGTATAAGTAGTTAATTAGAGAAACAAATTATGTCAAAACTTTAATATTAAAATAACTGCAAGCACATAATTACCGCCTAATGTTTTAACGGGTAAGCAATTATGTATTCGTCAAAAAGGCCGTAATTGAAAATTAAACTTTATAGTTACCGTCTAACAATGTAACATATTATTCAATAAAGAGTCGACAGAAGAATAAATTTTAAATTAAATTTATGCTTACTCTCTTATAATTTTATGTAGAAAAGGAAGTTAGCGCAAAATCCTTGCTTTAAAATTTACTAAAGTTAATTTTATACTCACTCCCTGTAATTTAATTAATTTATTAGATAAGAAGACTTAATATTAATTTAGTATAAATGAATTTTATACTCACTCCCTGATAATTAGCAAGCATTTAATTTTTTATACAATGTTCCGAATATCAGATCTTAATGATTCGAGATATACTTACAAACTAGTTAATAGAAAATAAAAAGTAAATTTAATATAAATTACAATTGAAAAACAAATTTAAAAATAAATTTTTTTACCGTCTTGAGAATAATCGATTAATTAATCAAAGTTTACTTCAAACGCCAATTTAATTGGTTTATTTTATTAACTTATACTTACTCGCTAATAATTTATAACTAGTTAATTATGGAAATACCATTTATTTCAAAAAACAAGCATACACACTTCTAAATCTAAAAAGCATTGGGACACATACAACTGCATAAAAATCCATTTGACGGTACCCAATGATTTCTAGTTAGTGAGCGGACAGAAATCAGATCAGTTTTGTGGCTAAACAATCATACTTAACTGATAAGCTTATCAGAGCTATCAGAGCTTAACTGAATTATGATATTCCAATAAATATGCTAATTCCTGCCCATTCTTAATAATGCTTCCTCAAAATCTAATTTTGAGGGAGCATTAATTCTTAGAAGCGTACGTGTGTAAATAAACAATATACTCACATCCTGGATAATTAATCTTAGGATTTAATATTAAAAAAAAATTTCAAACATAGTGAACTTCATAACTACCTCCTAAAATTTCGATTGTAATTGATTTAGAAATGGTCAATAAAATAACTACTTAAAGTAATTGATTTAAATTTCATACGCACTCCCTAATAATTTAGGCAATAGATTGAAGTATCATTTGTTAAAATTTACATAAAATTTTGATCTATGGATGCTTAATTTTATACTCACATACTAGCAATTGGCAATGTAATTATTGGTTAACGTAGATTAATACAATCCACATATCACAATTCTCGAAATGGCTAATCCGAGTATACACTTCTAATATAAAGTCTAAAATACCCTAATTATACAATGACTAAGGCTATAGATTGAGATATAAAAAGGTATGGCACATAATTGATCGTAAACTTAATAGCTTTGAAGATTGCGTTGGAAAATGATCAGATCATATTATTCATTGTGATACATGGAATGTGTGAGTGTTGCTATAAAGCTAAAAGGTAGTTTCATGCATAAATGCCTCTTGATGTTAATGTTTACTACAAAATACTATAATATTCGCATTATCATGTCACCATTAGTTATATAGAATTCGGTTTAAATGGTTTAGCTGCATGGATCACCAAAATAAAAAAATATATGAACATTTTTTTCTATATCTAGGGTTTCTCAGTATAATATTATATGAAATTATAAACATGAAAAATATACTCGGATCAGCAATTTCAAAGACTTCTATAATGATATTTCAAAACTTTATACTCACAATCTAATCATCAAAGTTAATGAGCAAAATACCGATCAATAAAGGTTTAATGAAATATTTTTTCTAAAAACAGGGAATATAATTGTTTGATGCTCACCTACTATTAATTGAACATTAGTTTATTAGACAAATACAGATTATAAAAACTTTCATCTTGAAAAATGACTATAATTAAATTTTCACTCACGTTCTAGTAATTATGTAGTAAGAAATTTATTATATGAGAATCAATTTATATAATTCTTTGACCTCTTTTAAAACCAAAATTTATACGTTTAGTACATTAGACATTTAAGTTAGTACATTTAGACATTAATGAATATCCTGATAACTCATAACTTAGTAATCTAATTGTGATGATTTTGTATTATTCAATTCACCCATAAGATTAATTAAATAATATAAAAATCATCAAAATTGGATTACTAAATTATATTATCAAGATTTAATTAGGCCATTAATTAATGTACAAATATGCTAACTTGAATGCCTGAATGTACTAATTTGGATTTAATTAACTTAATAATTACTTTCTAATATTAGTAGTAATTGATCAGAATCAGTTAAAGTACAAGTTTTAACAATTAATATAATTGAACTTGGTACTTACAGCCTGTTCAATTTATGAAAATACAGTTGAAAAAGGGTATTTAATAATAATAATAAAAGTTCTAATTTTAAAAAATAAAAGTAATCAAATTACCCCCTAGTATTTTGGATAAGTTAGGATTTGCATATTGAGTAATTTACAGTACAATTATAAGAAACAATTAACTTTTAGGAATATAATTACCGCCTATGGTGATTTGTTAAAGTATCAGTTAATAATCGATTTAAATGCTGGCTTTAATAACAATGTCATTGAATTTATACTTACTCTCTATTAATTTAATTGATCAAACATATATTCAATAATTGAACATTCCCTTAGAACATGAAAAGTTAAAACTTTATACTAACTCTCTAAAAAAAATTGATATGCAAATTAATAGAAAAGAACTTTAAAAAATCGCGACTTAATTTCAAAGATGAAAAGAAATTTTATACTCACTCACTATTAATTGAGTAGAAAAGTATTGTTTAATAGTAATAATAATTTAAACGTAAATATTTAAAATATACTAAAATTGATACATACGGGCTGGTATTTAACAAAATAAAATTTAATAAAGAGTATATTTAAACATTAAATTTAATATAATTGAATTTATACTAACTTTCTAACAATTAAAGAAATCTTAATTATTAAACCACCACTTTGAGATCTAAGTATAATAAACTTTACACCTACAGGCTGATAGCAGAGTAGAAAAATGTTAATAAAGAATCTATCGAATGTTTTTTCTTTTTACGTCAATTTTATGTAAATGTCATAACTAATGCCGGGAATCATTAAAGCTAGATTGTCCATTTAATTAAATTTGAGATGTGTCGGTTGAAGTGGTTTATGTTACTGGATGTATCCCATTGTAAAGACGTGTCAATAAATCTTTACAATAGGATATTACCCAGTGACACAATATTTCTGCATCTATAGGGCAGATATTAAAATACCAAAATAATGGCGAGTCCCATGATGGATCCACATCGTTGTTATCCTCTAAACTTTGATGCTTATGTTAAGTCAATACTAAGTAATAATATGCCTAAATTTTTTGCGTTAAATCTTAATGATTGAAAATTTAGTCGCCATAGAAAATTTATTAGCTGTTTCCAGTTTGTATTTACTTTTTTCATATTGATTTCACGTGTTCACGTTTGCAGTAATCATGAGGCCACCAAATTTTTGCGCCATGACTTTGCTTCAGATGTATTAAGTAAAATTGCCTCTATATTGTTATTAGCGCCTCTAAGATATTTTTAGATAGAAATATCGAATGATAAAAAAGAAGTCAGATGGTAAAATTTTATAGTTGATTGATCATAATCGCCGATTCAGTAATTCATATGATCAAAACAATTTAAAATTTGGGAATGTCATCCAAATTCTTACGGAGTCCCGGATAACCAGTTTAAGGAACAAATGCCACTTCCAAGGTTGTTTTAGTAATCTATAAATTTTGCAGTAAATTGCTATCACTATGTTTTTGGAAAATTGCCCATAATCTTACAGCCCTTGCTGATTCCCTAATTGCTGTTTAGAACAGTTACATAAAATTATTGAAAAAAACTCTAACGACAAATCGGAGTACCAACAAATGAATAATCACATATATATGGGAATGGACTAGGAAAACCACTGTTTGACACTTGCTTTCAAGTAGGGGTTTTCCTAGTCAATTCCCATATGATCATGATCTATAAAAACCACTGTTCAGCATTGGCTTTCAAATAGGGATTTTCCTAATCATCACTCATACCAACTACGAACCTTGTTAGTACTCCGTAATGAATGGTTGACAAATATGAACCGTCTAAAGGCAGTGATGTTAAATGAATTATAAATCGAATTATAAATATTTACGTCATTGGGTTATATCTCATTGTAAAGACATGTCAACATGTCTTTACAATAGGATATAGCTCAATGATGTAACATAATACTGTTTTAGACGATCTCAACCATATGCATGCGTGATATCACGAGAATAGATATTTTGGGTAATCAATGAATGCTTTTCATTTCGGAGCTTTGACATGTTACTAATTAAAAATAACAAATAATACTAAATTAAAATTTTTAGTTCATATTAAAATGATTGTGGTAGCTTATGCTAAGATTTGTTTGTGCTGGGATTTGGGTCCTCATTTAAATCTATTATACCTGCTAAAATTCCATAGATTCATTTATTAATAATACTATTAACCTGACCGTAAAAAAAAAAAAAATACCCCCCAAAAAATTATATCACAGTACAGTCTACCCTAATTTTTTTATAGTGGAT
>CAJVQC010000308.1:0-13878 GCA_910592285.1 Racocetra persica | reverse complement strand
ATGATTTAAATAATATAAATTTAACTAATATCTCACCTAGAACTCCAAATAATATGAGACAAGTGATAGATAGCGGAGATGAATATTATTATTCAATTCATTTTAAAAAATATATTTTGGAAAATAAGATATAAAATTAGTTTATTAGTGCTATATAATTAGTATTTACTATATATTATAAAATTTTTTAGAAACTTTAATATATACGAAGCTATTGTCCCAGATCGAATGCACATATTAGAACTTGGCCTCTTTAAGAATATGCTAGATTTTACTAAAGATCTTTTATATAAACAGTATAAAGGCCAAGTTGTTCAAACCTTTGAACGACGATTGACATCAACTTCTAAGTTTCATGGTCTCAAAATAATATAGAACATGTTAGACATAACACGCATGACAGCTGACGAATTAAAAAATATAATGAAAATAGTAATATTTGTGTTAAATAATCTATATGATAATTATAGAAGACCAGAAGTTAGTAATAAGCAACTAAAACTTTAAGAGGCTGTAGAAAGGAACTCTTTCCGTAAATCCCTTACACAAACTTAAATAAAAATTTGTGCATCATAAAATTGCTTATATCTTAATAATTTATTAAAGAAATATACTTTTGTTGTTTAAGAAAAATTGTTCCTCTCACAGTTTTACATATATCCTATAAGTTTTAAATCTCTAGTTTAAAAACTTGTAACAAAAATATAAATAAACCAGTTTTAGTTTTTTAAACCAAACTTCTGCTTATTCTCAAAAACTGCCTTTACAACTCTCTTGGGTCCTTAAGAGGAAGTTGTAGAGCATATTTGTCTGGTTAAAACAAGCTCTAAATAAAGGTTTTTGACCTAATATTGACCAAGTTATAACAAAAATACTCTTTGCTCTTTTTACAAACTCCTTGCAAAAATTTTTTACTTTTATCCCCACTTTTTCCCTTCAATTCGTTTTCTGTGTAACCTCATATTACTTCCAAAATTAGATTTAATTAATTTTCCTTTGTGTAAATTAATTTTTCCTTAAACAGTATCAATTTTTTTACAAAAAATTATTGGTTTCTTTTATTTTACACAAATTCTAAACCATTACACAACATTTTACACAATATGTAACTAATTTTTGTACCACACTAGCCACACTAGCCACACTTGTGTCATCTTAGATTACCTAGATTACACTAGGTTACACAAGCCGCAGCAGCCACAGTAACAGCCCCAGAAATAATATATTACTGTACTCAATGCCAATTTAACAACCTAGCTAAATAACTTAAAATTTTATTAAATAAAGGAAACTTGTGTCCTTAAGTAAACATATAACCAATCTCTTATAGTTTCTACCCAACTATACTGTATACTACGAAACACAATGCCTACTCCTGTAGCTCAAACTCCAGACACTCTAGATCTTGATTACTTTTACACCCACTATGTCAGATCTTTTGGTATAGCAATTTATGAAGAAAAACCTGACACAATCAATACTATCTCTACCGAATTTCAATCTGTCACCTGTTTTACCAAGAAACTTAGAAACCATCCAATAACACATTTCTTATCTGTTCTACCAACTACCCAAATAGTTACATATCTATGTAGTAGTTTTTATACAAACTTTGAGTCCGAAAAAAATCAAATTTACAATATTCAAGTAACTGCTAGTTCTACAATATCTGATAGACAAACTAAGAAGCTTAACTCTATGTTACAATCATCAACTTAAACAGTCCCAGTCTTTCTAACTTCTATTCCTGAACAACCTACATGCTCTAAATATTTGGGTACAATAATTTGCAAGAAAATTAACAATATTCACCACCTTACAAATAGGGCTGTGAAAAAGCTTGTAGGACCCAGTCTTTAAGTCGACTAGACAGAGGCTTTTTAGGACCGACTCAGAGTCGACTTCAAACAAAGTCCAAATGTAGGAGTCTGCATGTCTTTTGTTCTGGAAATTGGTCATTTTGATTGGCTAATTTACATTAATCTATACATGATACTTTGGCAAATATTAAAATTTCATGAGGAACTATTAAATATTAGTCTTGCGGGGGGCTATTAAATGTCTTGCGGAGGACTATTAAATATTAGTCTTGCGGGGGACTATTAAACAATAGTCTTGTAGAGAGGAACTATTAAATATTAGAGAAAACTATTAAACATTAGCTTGTGGAAAGACTATCAAACAATAGTCTTGCGAGGAAAGTCTTGCGGGGAAAAGTCTTGCAGAAGGGACTATTTAACTTTAATTTGTGAAGAGCTATTAAAAATCAATTTTGCAGGGACTATTAACATTAATTTTGCATGAAAACTATTAAAATTAATTTTGCAGGATAAATTTTGTAATGACAATCATTTAATAAAATAATTTTTTAAAAGTATTAAAAACTTTTAATATCGTGGAAGTCCATTAAAATCAAAACTCCAATCAAAATTAATTATTATCACGTGTCAATTAATAAAACTTCATATTTTTTATTTTATTATAATAAAAATAAAACAAATAAAAGACCATTTTTTCGTCGATATTACAATTTATTCTGTTTCAAAAAAAACCTAATTTACAATGTTAAAAATCTCTAAAATTATGTCCTGCCTTATTTTTTCTTTAGTTTTCGATTTGCCAAATAAAAATGATATTAGTAATGAATCTACTAATAATCATAGTTCTCCAAATGAAATTAGTAACGAATCTGTTAATAGTCATAGTTCAAAAAAATCAAAAAAAAATTATCATCTATTCATGACTACCTAGATATGAATGAGGACGACACTCACGTTTGTAAAATCTGTTCTAAAAATTCTGATATCAAACCTAGTAAATGGGGTGCAGGCATATTTCTGTCAACAATCTCACGTCATTTTGAAAATAAATATCCAAATCTTTACAGAGATTTTTATTCCAAAAAGGTCAAAGTTACTCATATCACATATTCAACAACTGATAAAGCCAGAAAGGACTATATAGAATCTTTAAACCATGATCTATACCAATTAATCATTAAAAATCTACTAGCTTTTTCAATAGTTGATGAAGATCCTTTTATCAAGTTCGTTTCAAACCTTGATCTATGGTATAAACTTCCCTGTCATCAAACGGTCTTTACAATGATTAAAAAAATTTTGAATCAATGAGAATAAAGTTAAAAAATATATTGAAATCAAATCGCAGTAAACTAGTACTTACTATCGACGTTTGGATGGCATGTAATCAACAACAATTCCTTGGAGTTACGGTTCACTAGGTAGATGCAGAATGAATGATGAAGACTCTTCTCCTTGATTTTATACCCTTACACGAATCTCATACCGGCGCATATCTTGAAGAAAAATTAGTTGAGCTTGTAGAAGACCTAGAGATAAAAAATAAAATCCTAGGTTTTACTGGTGACAATGCATCAAATAATCAAACGTGTCTACATTATCTTCAAGACCATATTAACCCTAATTTCATATATGTAAGGTATGCTGCGTATATTTTAAACCTTGCTATAAAAGAAGAGCAAAAACATTTTATTAAATAGATAAAACAGGCTCAATATATCTGTAATAAAATTAGAAATTCACCTACTCTTTTAGAAGAAATGAGAAGGATTTTTACCATTTTTAATCGATCATTTCTTCATTCTGAACTTGATATCGAAACATAGTAGAATTCTACCTATCTTATAATGAAGCGGCTTATAGAAATTAAGAATATTATAGACCATTTAATATTAGTTTATTCTAATTAAAAGAAAACTACTTAGAACCTGAAGATTGGGAAGTAGTTAATGAAATGGTTCGGTTTCTTGAACCTTTTTATAAGGTGACGTTGGAATTGTCAAAACATCATTACCCTTGCACGGTCTATTACAAATAATTTTTCAAGGACTTCTAACACATTTTGACCATTATATTGAAACTACAAATACAAGAATATATTGTAAAGTGGCTCAAGGAATAAAAACAAATTAAAAAAATACTGGGCTTATCTTTCAGAATCCTCAACTATTCCAGCACTACTTGACCTGTCTACTAAGTTCAAAACCTTCAATGAAGAAGATTGTTAAATAGCTATCAAAAGTTTGAAGGTTTTTTATTCGTTTCAGTTCATGGGTGAAAAAATAGCAGAACCTAAAAAAGACCCATTAGAATATTTTAAGAATCTGAAAAAGTTAAGATAATCAAGCTTCATCAGATAAATTAGTAAACTATTTTTCATTACCTTCAGAACTGTGTACTGATCCATTATTGTGGTGAAAGACAAAAGCTTACCATTTTCCAAATATATCTTTAATGGCAGTGAACTACTTTGTGCTACAAGCTACAAGCGTTCTATGTGAATGTGTTTTTTCTGTAGCCAAACATACAATAAATCTTTCAAGAAATAGTCTTCTTGAAGAATCTATGAGAGCCTCTCTATGTTCTAAAAGTTGGTCTGAGGCAGAAATTTTGAAAGTAAATATAGAATAGAAATTTAGTTAGTTTTTTAATAATATATAATTATTTTTTTAAATAAAATAACAATAGTGATAATGATAAAGATGTAAATTATCATATTAATAATAATGATAACAATATAAATTATCATATTAGTAAATTATATTTATTATATGCGAACTTGACTCAAGGATTGACTCAAGGATCGAGTACTGATCAAAGTCCCTATTTGAGGAGTCTGGACGAATAGGATCAGACTTTTAACAGCTCTACTTACAAACAATGCCATATTCCAAAACAATAATATATATCACATTGATTGCCTCCAACAACTTCAAGAACAAGAACAGAACACGCCACCAATTACAACTACCAACCCTTTTGAAATGTTACTTTCACTCACATTAACTTCTAACAACACACATTTAACAAAAAGGGAAATAGACGAACCAGTAATCCCTCTACCTTCTTCTTCAACAAAACAATAAACTCTGAACAAACAACATCAAAGGATAAACAATCAAACAATCAAAACCAAACCAATACCAAGCCTAAATCTAATCTAGCTTTCGACTGGCTCACAAACTACCCAATTACAGAAACAATAGAACCTAACAAGAAACTTCAAACAACACTCTTCTATCAACTACTATCTTTTCTTAAAAAATTTCTATATAATTTCTATTCTGGCAAAGAAATTAAACCAGCAAGAATAAACCAACAAGGCCATATAATTAGATCTGCTATGAAAGCAAATTTTTAATATCTTATTCGCACAATAGCTATGAATAAACCCAAATTCCTTACAGACCTTATTTATCAAGGCAACCCCGACATAACTTCTGAGACCCCAATTCTATTCTCATTTTTAAAATTATCTCTTAAAAACCTTATCCTTAAATTTACTACTATACTCTTTACTAAACATAATTACAAAGAAATATTTGCATTAGCAATATCTATTCCACTATATAAACCTGAAAACAGACTACAAGCATGTCTTAATCTAGCACGTCTATATCTTTATCTATCTAACAACTACCAAACTATCAACTATAACAAATTTGCTAAAGACTTCAACTTTAGACCAAAATACTTTAAAGTTATTTCCAAAATTAAATCAACTGATAAAGACAAACCAGTATCTTCAGAAATAAAAAAAAAAACTACTTATATGACAAAGAAATATTATACAAGGCAACTCTCGAAAAATCATATAAAACATACCCAAAACAACCTACAGAAGACAAATCAACTCTAAAAATACTTTCCCTTGACATTTCGGACTTCTACATAGATGGTAAATACAAAGCAACATTTACTAAAATTATCTCTACAAAGATCATAGATCAACTGGCAACAGATATAGAAAAATAAATTTGCAAGATCAATACAACCAAAACCAATCTTAGAAGAAGAGATTTTCTTTTCTACCAATATTTAGCTAACTGCCACCGTATTGCTGCTCAAAATCACAACATTCTAAATAAAACCAAAATTGAGGCTATAGAATTTTTTACGAAATCTCTAATTGAAATAGACTATCTAGCCAGAGTTATTACATACTACAACCTCATCAAAGGCCAAAGAACATCTATTAACCAAATCATCAAACATTATAATACAACCTCTAAACCTGAAGCTGAGAAATTCCTTTCAGAGAAATTCAAAATCAACTTCCAACTAGTTGAACTCAAGGATTTACTTTTTCTTGAGCCATCTTCTCCTTTTCAATAAATGTATCTTTTACAATTAATATAGATGCAGCTATCGCTTTACTAAAAGAAATACTCATAGTATTTAGTAAAAAAAATAATGTAAGTAGGTGGGTGGTAAAGCCTATTTACCTGAAGGCTTGAGATAATGATGGTCAGACCCAACATACAGGGTAGGCTACAAGCTCTTTGGAAACTATAAGAACTGGATATACAACGAGCGACTATAAAAAATACTAACTTGACAAGTTTGCGACTAATATCCTTAGAACCCTGTAGCTTGTCTACATGCTACAACAAATTTTTACAATTTTATAAACTATCAATAATAACTGAAACTACAATCGCATTATTTATCCAACATCTACAATACAATATATTAACAAACTTTAAACTTAATCTAATATTTTTTATACATAATTCATATCATGAGGCTCATGTTTATCTATCTAACGAATCAAATATACTTCAAAACCATACTCAATTAAATATAAAGACAATTAAGAAATTTTTACAAACTACACTTAAATCATATACTACCATATATTCTGCTTCTCTAACCTATCTGTTTAATATACCAAACATCAAAAATAATTTATTTCTAGACAATAAAACAGAACAAACTTACTTGCCAATTCAGAATTCTACAAATTATTACCACAACAACCAAACCATACTCACAGAGAACCTACTAGACTCTAACTTCTCTTTATATCTAAATATTGCTACCCACAATATACAAAGATACAATATGCCAGAAAAACGATTTCTTTGGGAAATCTACTGTTTAACCCACAACTTATATATAGTCAGTCTTACTAAAACAAAATTTCTAATAATACAAATACAAAATTCCTCAATACAGATCATTACTCCTACTACTAGTCAAATTCACCAGACACCAAGAAAGGCACTTGTATTATGATCCAAAAACAACTTCAACCCATATTCACAACATTCTTAACTATCCAGGAGGTGCAATTGCAATAAATTTATTTTTCAAAAATGATCACAAATTTAGAATTATTTCTGTTTATCTTTCCTTAACCAATACAACACACCATAGATTAACACAAAACAAAGTAATAACATGGATACAACAAGCTATAATACTAAATCTACATCCAATAATTCTTAGTGACTTTAATACAATTACTGACACAACCGTATTATCAGCTACCAAATTCTAACTACTTAACTACCTACATAGTACTAATATGTATAACTTAGCTGATCACACAAATAATCTACAACACACTTGGCAAAGTACCCAATATCAAACCAGGATTGATTATATATGGGCTAGTGATACACTAATACCATATCTACACAAATTTGAAATAGACAATTCATCATCTTCTACAAATAGCGATCATCAAATCCTAATTTTAACCTGATTATTTTCATTCGCACTCTCTAGAACTAACCAAAAATTCAAATGTAAAAGAAGAGTATTTAACTACAAATCAATGTTCAAAGAAAACTGAAAATCTTTTACAGACCAAATTAATTCAAATATGGATATATATCAAGTTTCTATCAATACTGATACATCAGAATCTCTCAAAAAAACATGGCATAAGATACAAACCTGTATTATTAATGCAGCATACCAACATATTCCTAACAGGAAAATTATAACAAAAAACTTTTTTCATACATTCACCCCCAAAGCAACACAACTTCACAAAGATTTTAAAACTATTGGACATATAATACATCAGATTCAAAAATACTTTACACATAATGTCACATTGCCAGACAACATATTAGATCTAATTAACAATATTAACACTAAATACAACTTTGCTATTAATACTCCACCACATCTTCAATCAAACCTACTTTTATAGATACGAGAAACTAAAAAATATTGGAAAACACTATATAATGCAAGAAATCTTGAAAATGCACAACACCTTAGACAGCATATCAATTTAGCTACAAACAAAAAATATGATCAATTATTCACTAATCTAACAAAAATGATAAATAGTATACTGAACTGATATAAAGACACTGTACATTTTGAAAACATCAAGACTGATACAGATATTATCAATAACTCAGATGAAATTAAACAACATATATACAATTACTATGATAAATGGACAGCACATCACCTACACAACAATACAATCTTTGACCAAGATTGAAAAACTGAATACCAATCTAAACCAGAAGTAAGAACAGAACAGTATGATTCTGTACTCAAAGAAATTAGTATAGAAGAAGTTATACAAACAATTCAACAGCTACCTAACAACAAAGCATATAGCCTATCAGGAATTAGCTATAAAATGATTAAGCATATTGGACCTAATATGCTACAAGCTATTACTTCACTCCTTAATAGATATATTAATACCCAAAATACTCCCAAACAATGGAAAGACAGCAGAATCTATTCTATCTCCAAAAAACCTCAATTTGATAGAAATCTTAACAACACTAGACCAATCAGCCTAATCGAATATATTAAAAAACTTTATACTAAAATCCTTACAAATCGACTAATCAAAACTTTCACAACATATACCATACTTAACCCACACAATTACGTTGCACTTCTAGACAACTTAACAAACAATCCAATACATATACTTAACAATTTCATAGAAGATGCTACTTGCAACAAAAAACAAATATAGATACTCTTACAAGACATGAGTAAAGCATATGACTCTGTCAATCTACACCTTCTCATCAAAGCTCTACAAAGATTTAATATGCCTTTACAGTTGATCAACATTATACAAAACCTCCTACATAACCGATATAATCAAGTTATTACCAACTTTGGACTCACTATACCATACTTAGTAAAAGATAATATTGATTAAGGAGAAACTACAACACCCTTACTTTGGCACATCTATTATGACCCTTTAATCAACCACATATACCATAAATATAAAGGATATACATCTTCAGTTCAATGGCTTACACAGCTCAACCCCACAAAATATAAAAACAAATCTACATCAACGTCTATCTTAGCCTACATGGATGGCACATTATGGCTTAGTTTATCTGTAAGCCAACTTTAACAAATAATCTATACAGCTGCATTCTTTTATACAATGGCCCATATTAAAGTAAACCCACAAAAATCTACTCTCATCTCAAACACTAACTCAACACCTCAAATCAACTTTATGAACTCTACTATTACTATACAACCTATACACACTCTATTTAAGTTTTTAAGTTGCTGGTTCACAGCTACCCTTAAATATAACAAACAAATTAAACTTATCAAACAAAAAACATCAGGACTCAACGATATACTTAAAACCAAGAATATAATAGACAAACAAGCCACCTACATTATCAACAATGTAATTATTCCAATCATAAAATACCATATTCACAATATAGTAATTTCAAGAACTATTTGCAACTCTATACTATCCTCATACCTTACTATAGCTAAACATAAAACTAAATTGCCTATTACAACACCTAATAGCATTATGCTCAATCACAATATCTATAGAATTAAAAATATCTGAGATATTCAATTACAACACCATATCTCTAACTTCTTACTTAGAATCAATGACCCAAACCTTACAGGTACTAGTACACATATAAGGCTTCAACAATTACAAAATAATTTATAGTCAGCTACTAATATTCTTCAATACCCACAACCCCTAATTGATAGACCAAATAAGAACACTACTATATTTAAAATTATACAACTACTTAGCCAACTTCAACTTAATATAAATACTCACTTTAACTTCACACAAATTCATATACTTCAATACCCCTATACAATGATTAAAAAAATACTAAATATACACAAATTATATCTATCTTTCAAGAAACAATTATGCGCAAAAAATATCATATACCTCGAGCAGCTTACATTATATAATAACACATCTCTACTCGACTGGTCACATATTTCACCATGATTACAACACATCTCTACAAGTTGTAAACTACTATAGTTTACAATACTAAAAAATAAAATTATTTCTAATCAACAAATCAGATTAATTAATACTCAACTACAATTATCAAACACAAACACTTTATTTCTCAATACTGGTCATTACAAAACTAAATCTAAATCTTGGTTAATTTCATACAATAATGATAACATAATTCTAGAAAAAGCTAGAAAACACAACTGCCATAATGACTCAATATCAATTACACATTGGCAAATTGAATTTGACTACTCTTATACTAATCTCTATTCACCACCTAAATATACCTGTAAACTATATACAGGATATTCACTAAACTCCAACCGAATCAAAAATACATATATATTAAACATCTTAGCCAACTTATCCAACAAACTTTTATGCAGAAAAATAAATAACAACATCTTTAATAAACTCAACTTGTATACTAATCTACTGGACTCAATATACTCAATTGCACTATGGAATCCAACTATAATACCAAGACCACCACCTATTACAATCACAATAATGCAGTATTTGAAATCTTCAAAAACAATCAACCTTCACAAATGCTACAACAAATAGCAATAAACAATACAACATACACACAGCTAATATTTTATACAGATGGATCAGTTAGTAATATCACTACTGAGCAATATATAATAGGCATAGGTTTTGTCCAAATAGCTGACAATACTGTACTACACAATTACTCTGCCGCAATCCAATTCTGGCCCTCTTTCTATAAAGCTGAACTACTTGCAATCCTTTATGCAATATGCACATATCCACGAAACAGTAATATCACTATCTATACTGACTCACAATCTATAATATCTAAGTTCAACAAACTTGCTCAACAACTACCTGAACCAAATAAACAATACTCATACAACTACTAGCCAATTTGGCATATACTACTAAACCTTATCAAATTCTACAGGTTAAAAATTAAACTTCAAAAATCATAGCACACAGCAATAATATATTCAACGATCTAGCTAATAGCTTAGCTAAATACCAAAACCACATAACCAATCTTGAATTCCTACACAACAATATTTATAATCCATCTTATTATCTACAATATACAACTTATGCATTTGAGCAACCAACTTGTAGATCTATTAAAAATATCTGTAATAGCCACATAATAGCATTATAGTCCTCCCAACACCGAATAGAAAATATTTTATCTCTTGCAACACAAATTGATTGGAATGCTATCTGGCTTTACTTAAATAATAACCACAAAAAATCATCTTTTTATACCAATTTTAAACTCTGTCAAGAAAAAACTTTCAAAATCAAATTTATGTTTAACATACTCCCTACACTATCAAACTTACATACTCTATACTCCTAATACTTTCCAGACATCAACTGCATTTTATGTAACTCTCACAAAGGTCAGATGCATTGGCTTACGTGTTCAAATACATCTAATCTAAATACAATCATTACTAACACAATACAACAATTTCTGCAAGCCTCTAGACTTGATATAACTAATACACAACACCAAAAGCTGCAGAACAAACTCATTAATCATCCAAGTTTATCACTTAACCACTATATCAGAACTAACATGAACACATTTACAACTTTACAAGGTTTTATATCTATTACACTCATATAAACTATAAAAGAATACACAGACTCAAACAAAACAGCAACAAATACCACTATTAAACTACTCTTACAACTATCTTAAAATATATATGATTCAATCTAGAAACTATACTGTGCAAAGCTATCAAGCTGGAAGCAAGAACACAACATACTTATCTATATAAACAGAAATTGAACCAGACAAAACACAACACCTATATCTAATAATCTACGGTTAAGAATACCATATACCTATAGCTATAATTGTGATCAATCTAATTAACAACATATAGACAATGACTGCCTAACCTTGGAAAAGCATTTAAAAAAGTACACATATGGTTAACTTCTTAGATAAACTATAGCACACCCACTAACAATATTATTAATTATAGAATCTAGATAAGTTTTAACTACTCTAGTAGGTTTAGGTTACAAATAAATTAGATAGTTAAATATCTATAGTCTGAGTCTCATTCTTGTAAAAATATTTGTAATCATTAGTCTTATTGACCAGAGAAACTCTAGTAGATTCACAATACAAATTATTAAATAAAGATAAAGGCAAAACCTCACCTTAAAAAAAAAAAAAAAAAAAAAAAGTAATAAGCAACTATGTGAAGTTTATTATAAATTTTTTCAAATGTATATTGCTACTCGACAAGAATCATTTATTTACGATTCTTGTAACTAGCTTAAGGTATAAACAAATACTTAATATTTACAAATGCTGATTACTAACGATTAATTTCATAGATGTTCATTATTAATTGGGCCCAAGACTTTATTGCGATATTTTTAAAATATTCCCAGAGTAGTCTTCAACTTCCAAAACTTCACAGTTGGTATCATTACATAATATCTGCAATAAAAGAATTTGGGTCAGTAAATAGTATGACTACAGAGACCTATAAAATACTCTATAAAACTTATATCAAACAACTCTATCGAATATCAAATAAAAAAGACTATGAAACAGATAATAAAAATAGTAATGCCTTTACTATGAGTTGTTGCATAACAAGACCATTTCTAGAATACATATTTTATATATCGTTAGCATGTTTTCTATACAACAACTCATATATAATCGCTACTAATCGCTAAAATAGGTTCATTTTCAGGTTAAGTGACAAAAGCTAATCAAAAATGAGGTTTTCAAGAAATGTTGTTGTTCAAAAGGTTTTGAAAAATCTTTGTAGACAACAAATTTAGATGACTTGGATGATTTTCTTCAAAAAAATACAGATAAAGATAAACCTATTACAGATAGAAGGTTTTTAAAACCTACTATCTGGTCTTTACAAATTTTTTAAACAAGAATCATCCATGTCTATTCATAATGATTTGCGAGTAGAAACGTTTTCTTCTGCAGCTTTAGAAAGTACAGATATAATTCGTGCTTCTTCAAATTTTCACAGGAGTCTGATGTTTTCTAACATTATTGCTAGTGCTGAAGAAGAAGGAAAAGTTATAAATTGGTATAGCCTGATAAGAATTATTTTTATTTGAATTTGCATATTTTATTGATAATGTAAATTACCAGTATATAGCAATAATTAGAAATATTTTACAAAGTGCTATCAAAATTAAAAATTTAGCATACTTAAATAATATGTTGAATTTGTTTGATTTTAATTAGAATTTCTCTTTATCTAATTTGTATAAATTATATTATTATTTAAAGATACTGCTAATACTCAAGTTTTACTGTGTAGCAGACAGAGAACTACTTGAATTTGCTTTTGTTCGATGGTATGAAGAAGAGGGTGAACTGTTAGGTTGCCCTAAATTAAAATTAATTAAACAATATAGTTGCATTTCTATAGAGAGCATAGATAGAACTGTTTATATAATTCCCAGATATAATAAAATAAATAAATATCTCATCATCACATACAAACATCAAAACAACTGTGGGAAAAAATCGCAATCACGTGCCCATACATGACAATAACAACAACAACTCGACACAACAAAACAACAACAGCCCTCAACAACCCATACTAGGAAATACAACATGCCTACAACCTACCGACAACCCATAGAACACAGCAGAAACCCAATTAGATGATCTATTAACTACCAATGCCTTTAGAGTACATACTGCACCTCCCCCAACAACTGTACAGCTCCTCTATAGCCAAGTAGTACAACCTAAACAAAACCCACAGGAACCGGACAAAGCCACCCTTTGGTCACAAA
>CAJVQC010000307.1:0-13881 GCA_910592285.1 Racocetra persica | reverse complement strand
AAAGTGCACATAGAAATTCCTATATAATTTTAATACAACAAAAATTAATAAATATTATATTTTATATTATATGTAATACTAAGATATGTAGCATCAGTTAATGATTTCCTACCTGTATAAAGCAGGCTAACTAATATGAGGTTTGAAAATATCATGAAATAGTAAACTTCTGTCTAGAGATGAGAAAGATTGGGTTGAATCTTGCTTCTTGATTTTGGCAAAACACCATAATTGCATAATGTTGCATGTTGCATTATGTAATGCAAAATGTGCATTTGTATATTTCTATTAGATATAATGCATATGTCTTTTATATATAGGGATTTAGGCAATATATACATAAGGTGGAATTGTTGTGTATAAATTTCTAATACATAATTTTTGTTATGTAAATCATGTTGTCCAGTATTTTTATAGAGCTGGCTAGTGATGCAGCTGTATTTAAAATATTACAACTCAAAATACATTATGGCTTGTAACAATATTTGTTGTATAATTGCAACACAAGTATTATAATACTATTTAATATATCATATACCATAAATTATAATATATGTTGTGTTTCATTATATATATTAAGTACTATAAAGCATAATATAACACTATCTTTTATATATATTTTATAAGTTATTATATACAAAAAAAGAAATAATAGTCAATTTTATATAAAATTACTTAAAAGCTATATATTTTTTCTTATTAGTAAATTATTTATTATATTTATAAATTTTACAATATAATAATAATAATAATGTTTAATAAACTTGCATTTGGGTTATTTAATACTAAAATACAAGAAATAAATATATATACCAACAGTAACCATAGTGCAATAATAGCCAGAATTGATCTCATATATTTTAGTACTGCTCAGAGTATAGCAATATGCAAAAGAATAAACAAACACAGATAGTTTTTCTTTGCAACAAGATATTAGAAAAAAACCAAAAAATTTACAAAAAACAAATAGATAGTTTATTTAGAAAAAGTGCAAGCATAATAAGCCTCTTGAAACAAATTTTATAGCAAAAAGAAAGTTTTTCAAAATTAGATAAGCTCTGGGATGATTTAAGCAAAGCAATACTAGTAGTAGCAAGATACAACTTGCCTAAAAAGAAAATATACAACACAGCACAAAATAAGAGAAAAAGTGTTAAAAAATCTAAACTATTATATTTTCTAATACAACTAAGTTATTGGATAAATATTGAAAGAAAAAAATATTAAACTTAGGCTTATATTAGAAATATATTAGATCTTATTATAAAAATAGAATTTATAAACTAGCAATATTAGTAAGGCTATAACTAGCTAGTTATATAATTTAATTGATAATTTCAAAGACTAATAGAAGATTCTTTTTACAAAAAGAGCAAATAAGATTAAATACAAAAAAGAATTAAAATAGAAAAAAATATCAAAAAAAATATCAAATAATAGATAATAAATAAGGCAAAATAATTACAAGCTTTTTAGAAAACCTTTCAGAAAAATTTAGATTGACAAACTTCTTGTAGACAAAGAGTGTTGAAAGAACTTTTATTAATAATTCTAAAGAAGCTCTTGTGAAAACAAAAGAGCACTTTTAGAAGTAGTTTAAATTTTGTACTTTTATCCAACAGCTTTGAGAAAGCAAATAAAGAGAGATATATAAACCAATAAAGAAAATATCTGAAGATTGGTATAATGATCTTAATTAAGATATTTTAGAAAAAGAATAGTTAAACATGCTAAAAGAATCAAAAAAAATATAGCTTCAGAAGTCTAAAGAATAATATATATATATTAATCAAAGCAGCAAGTTCATAAATATAAAAGATATTTTGTTTGTTTGCAGAATGCTATATTTACTCTAGCAAAATACCAGTAAAATAAAAAATTTTACAAGTCTACCCTATTTCAAAAGATTAAGATTAATACTACAACTTATATATAAAACCTATAGCACTTCTAAAAACCTTTAAAAATATATAACCAAAATTATAACAAATAACTAGCAAAAGTTCTTGCAGAAAAAATATTTTAAAAAGTCCAAACTATGCAGGATTATCTAAAACTCTATAGAAAAACTAGTATAAATCATAAATACAATAATGGAAGATGCAAGAGACAATAACAAAAAACTTTGAATAGTAAAAGCCTTTGATTAAGTATAACTAAAGTCTCTAGAGTTAGCAATAAGAAGACTTATGACCCACAAATAATAGTGACCTTTATCTTAAATATTTTTAAAAACAAACAATTAAAGATTATTACTTATTTTGATACAACTGATTGTTTTGAATTAAATAATAAAATCAAACAAGGGAAAGCTCTATTACCTCTAGTATAAAGGATTTTTTATAACTTATACTCTCAAGAATATAAGAAGATACAAATCTAGAATATATAGTTATATAAAAGTTTTTATTTAATAATAGTCTAAACCAAGTAATAAAAAAAAAAATAGAGACAAGTAGTAATAGTATATACTGATAATACTGTTAATCTGTAGTTTTTACTATTACTATAGTGATAACAGAAACTGTTCAACTATAGTATGATGACTATAACTTGACAAATTCAATACAAAGTCTATAGTAAGACTTAATAATATACAATGTGATTTAGTATTTTAAGACAGAGGCAACAATTAATAGTATATGAAGATACTAAGAATTGCATTCAGTTTATTAACTATAAAATATATAAAGATACTTTTTATTGAAGTGTATGGAGATCTTTCTTGGAGGGTCAGAAAGCAGTGCTTTTATAAATATTTTATATGTATAAATTATTATAATAAAGACTACTCTATTGCTAATAAATACTATATATAGTAATATTAAGATATATAAGAACTAATAGATATAATAAATATAAAAGATATATACTATATATTATATATAAGAGATATTGTATATATGAGAGATATCTAATAAATAAAATATATATAATATATTCAAGAAATTCGATATATGTGATATCTATGCTTTTTGAGAAATTTAAGAGATTTGGGGCTTAGCTAATTTAACCATTTATATCCAAGTCACATGTACTAAATTTAGTACTTCATCAAAATCATCCTGATCTTGTGATCTTGTGATCAGAATCACATGATCTTGTGCTCATTAGAACTGTCTTGGTGAGCTAAATCTAATGATAGTTGTTTTATCCAAATTGGTCAAGTACATCAAAAGTTATGATTGAAAATGTAAAACTTTTAATGTCAATAATATAACATAGATCACAAAAAACAAAGATCAAATAGAACAAAATATCCAAATTGCAAAAGAGTTTTTTAAACTCAATAATATACAAATTAGCAGAAAAAAATCCAAGCTAATTGTATACAACTCATTTTAAAAAAAGAAAAATCAAAGGCTCTTCTTTGGCAATAAGTAGTTAGCAGAAAAAAAAATAACAAAATTACATAATTTTAGAAATTTGTCTAAACAACAAGTTAGATAAATTATTAGTCAAAACCAGGGCAAAAGAAATTGTAAGATCAACAATATTTAAAAAATTATTTATACTATATATTAACAATATATATATAGTTTCAAAACTATACTATATATTACAGGTTTTAAGATTTAAACAAGGAGTAATTGATAGCCTTTAATCTTTATTACTTGCTTTAACAAAAAATAAAATAAGTTTTGAAGAATCATTAATAATAGTATAATTTTATATAGAAGTATTAGCAACTGAAATACTCTGTAGAACAAGCTTTTAATAAAACAAATCTCTAGCTTATACTTTTAACTAAACATCTTTAGCTCAGAGAAGGTTTTGATACTTTTAAAAATAATTCATAATATAAGATTAATAGAAGTAACTAAATATTTATAGTACAAGAAGCCTTTAGAAACTTGTATATAATTTTGAAAAAACAACTTAATATGCCAAATAATATTAATTACTAAAGACTTAGGAATTACTCTTAAATTTAAAAGTATAAACCTAATAACAGAAAGTAAAGCTTTCAGATTATCTAATATACTTAAAGAAAACTTTATAGTATTAGTAGCTAAGATGCTAAAAAAATCTTTCTTAAACAGCTACTATCAAGTTTAGAAGACCAATTAGTAGCTAAAAATTTTTAGCAATAGCTTTAGTAAGAGTAAAAAAACAAAATAGTTTTAGATACTAAAAAAAACAGTACTTAAAGATGAAGAAAGCAGAGCCATCAAGATAGAATTCAAGATAGGAAGCTCAAACTCTTAGATACTTCAAGTTATTTCAGATTCTATAGAAAAAGATAGTAAAAAAAAGCAATAGATACTAAGTTCAAAACTCAAAAAACAAAAAATAGAGACCTTGTTATCAAGAAAACCCTTAAAAAATAAAGAAAAATTACCAGAAATAATATTAAAATACTAAGAAAGATCTGAATACATAGCTAACTAAGCTAAAAAAATATAATAGTTGTAAATAATACAAGAAAATTTGTGTATAGCATTAATAAAAAAGAAGGTACTATGAAGCATTTTAAGATATATAAACAAGCAAAAAAAAAATATTTTTAAAGTTAATCAAGAAAGGTTCAAAACAATACAATAGTACTTTGTATCAGAAATACTACCAAATAAAAGAGAAGTATAAGAGATTTACTATTATAACTTGTATATTAAAATTATCAAAAAGCAACATATTAGCTTGAAGATACAAGAAGACCTTATTGTAAAAAATGTAGTAGCAAAAAAAACTTCTAGTACCAGATGATAATCTATACTAACAGATCTTTAGAGAGTAATATTATATTTTTGCAAAATAAACCAGATAGTATAGAAGCTAGCTAGATACAAGTAAATAAAATAATAATGAAAAACTAGATGAGAGCTGTTTTGAAAAAAGAAACTAGCCATTATTAACTAAAACTAAATTATTAAACATTTAGTATATGCTTCTTATTATACCAAGTAAAAAAAAGTAAGAATCTATATAGACAGTTTAGCAGCAATAGAAAATATAAAAAAAAGAGAAAAAAAGAAAATAATATAACAAATATAAATAAAAAATATTATAATTTAATAAATAGCATAGTTAATATAGTTAAGATTAAGAAGATTTAGATAAAGTTTAAAAAGTGAAAAGATATAGTAAGAATAGATAGAATAATAAAGCAGATAGTTTAGCAAAAGTAGAAGCCAAATTGAAGGATAGAGATAATATAATAGAAAAATCTTTCTAGAAATCAAATATTTTTTGTATTAAAAAAATCTAGTAGTAAAAGATCTGATAAAGAAATTTATACAGATAATTCTTAGTTTTTAAACAGGTATAAATTAGAGAACTATATTTGTAATATAAAAAAAAGAACCAAACAACTTAACAAGAATACAGCACTGGCAATTCTTTAAAGAAAAATCAAAAGCCAAAGTAGAATTAGATGCACTAGTACAAAGAAAAACAAACAACTAGAAGTGCTGATCAAGTGTTTTTATAAAAAACTGCTTGTATTAAAAATATTAATAAACAGAAAACCAAATCTATACAAAGACTCTTATTATATAATTTGCAAAAAAAAAGAGAAGGATCATAACTATCTGACCAAATATGAGAAATATAAAAGAAAATAGATTGAAGTAAAGCAAACTATATCAAATCTAGCTTGGGCAGTCTTTCTTAAAGAGACAAGAAATTAGTTTAATAAAAAACAACTCAAGACTATTTTTTGAAGATCATTAAAAGAAAATAAGAATGTATTAAAAACTGGTATTCTGAAAGACTTAATTTGAAAAGAAGTTTTTAGAAGATTCTCAAAATTATAAAATATTTTAAAGAAGTAAGCAATTACTTAGAGACTATAGTGAACTTAATAAAATTGATTCATTAGCTAAAAATTTATCTATCAGTCTTTTAGACAAATATTCTATATGTTCGAATTATTACTATTTGTAGTAATTATTTTATTTTTATGATTATATTTAAACAAATTAACAATTTTACAAATAAATAATATATCTTGCATATTGTTAAAGTTTCTAGAAATTTCTCTCAAATTAGATAAATCTTCCTTTAAAGCTATTATTTTAACAACTATAGAGATATTTATAGCTTCTTATAATTCAATTTTGATAAACTCTTTTCTATAATTATTTATTCAAATTTTATATTTGTCATATAATATAATCTAATCTTTGCTATACTTTCTAACTTGTTAATACTTAATTTCACTCTTTTGTCACTAATCAACTATTTTAAAATAGAAAAATTTTTTTTGTAACTTGCTTGCAATAGAGAAATAGAAAAAAGTTAATTTTCCAAATCAACTAAGTGTTTGGAGTTAGTTTTTATTGATTCTTATTATAAAAGTAGTATGTTTTTTCAAATATATATAGTAAATTATATAGAGATAATCTTGTATTATAATATCTAAGTTGTATAACCAATTTTTAACTTTTTGGTTTTATATATTTAAGACTTTGCTAAAAAGAAATAGCAATAAGAGCTATCTCTCTAAAACCTTTATTTTAATCTAAACTCTAAAATTAAGTGATCTTAAATAAAAAAAATTTATTAAACAAAATAATAAATCTTTTGCAATATTGGTAGCCCACTTTGTAATTGATTAAAATAGCAAGTATAAAATATATTTACTATAATAATATAGATATATATAGTATAATAAAAGATAAATAGAATGATTAAATTTCTTAAACCTTCAATTAAAAATCTTGATTTTTGCTTGCTTAAATAGTTGAAACAATTCAATTAATTATTGTGCAAGTTTAATTAAATGATTAAAACAATTAGCTAAGTTTGTTTTATTACTTTCTAATATATTAATAGTTTTTTGATTAGTGTTCAAAGTGCTTTAATTTGTCAACAAGTTATAAAAAGCTTTTTATTAATTAATAATATATGTATTTTAGTGTTAGAGATTATATCTTGATATTTATTTAATATCTATACAAAATAAAAAAAATTTAAACAATCAAATAAATAAAAAATAAAATACTGTAAATAAAAAATAAAATAAATAAAAAATAAAAATAACAAAATAAAAATTTTAAATTTATATCTAATCAAATACAGGTTTGGTATATAATATAGAATCTGTTATAAAAAATAATAAGGCTTAATGAGTTCAATACTACATATAAAGTTCTTCTAGTTAAATATTCATCTTATTTAGGCCTTGTCATAAGTATAAATTACTTTAGTAAGATTCTTTAAAAAATTTTATAACCTTATTATATTTGTTAATTAAATTTTTAATTTTGTTTTTTTAACTAAATTAGATGCAATTAAGTTTATAGCATGTGCTATACAGTGTATATTCCAAATATGGAAATATATTTCTTGAATCTTTTTTTATATAGAACAATAATTAGATGCAGCATTAGTAACTACTGTAGCAAATTTTCACTTTCAACTTCTAATTAAATTAAAAATCCCCAATAACAAAAATTTACCAGTGAGTATTAATTTTTTAATTTTAAAATATATTCTTTTCAGTCTAATGTAGATACAATATAATTATCAAGTAAATCTGCATATAAAAACATCCAACTATCTAGCACTATATAACAATTAATTGATAATTAATATATATTTTAAATATATACAGTTAAATAATATATACATATTTAATAATAGAACTACAGAATTAAAAATACGCAGATTATACTTAAGTACTGCAAAAGAAAAACCTGTAAATCTTATGATTTTTCTTTTGCGGTACTTTCTTAATTGTTGCATTTAATAAATTAAGGATCAAAGATTTTTTTTTTTTTTTTTTTTACCTCCCTCCGCATCTCGAAGGTTCTTAGACACCTTCAGATCTCTCACATCTCTCAAAGGCCAGAGTTTTTGTATAAGCGGAGATCACTGGTATGGCGAATTGGCCACCTATATATCACCGTACTGGTAAGATAACTCATGCTCTATTAAGTACGTCATATGACGTCCCAGGTTCCTGGTGCCGCGGTGTAGGATCTATATTCTCTAGATCTGCAGTTCCCTAACTTCACATGACCCACAAGCCAGATCGTCCTTGTATATCTGATATCCTTTATTCTAGTAATCCTTAAGCCAGGTTTTTCTCAATTTTAGCGTCATTTGTTGACGGATTACGCCTTATCTGGTCATCCCCGGCCCCGTGGCTATGCCAGCAGACTGCAACTTGTACGAATCTTGTTCTTCATTTTTTAACAGAAAATCCACCGAAGATCTTAGCTAATCGTGGTCCTGGCAGAGCTGTTTGTCACCCAGTAAACTTGAACTCGTGACCTTGCGATTGTGACCCAGGAGCACTAACCACTGCGCTATCGACCCACAGGTCGGATCAAAGATTTTTAATAGATGATATATACTTAAAGTTAAATTGTTACAATGAGTAAGTTCTTTATTGACCAGATTTGTAACTCATGCTACCTCAGCATCTAAAGCCTTCCTGAAAATATAGTTTGTAATAGTGAGTCATATTTTAATTTTTTAAATAAATCCTGTATAAAAGGATTTTCAATTACTTCGAATGCCATTACTTGGGATGGGAAAATTGGGAATTTTTCAAAACTACTGTGCAGGCTGCGCAGCCTGCACAGACCACACAGGCCTGCATTAAAGCTAACGCGGGCCAAAATTCTTACATTCTGACGCATTCCGGAAATTTCTGTGATTCCGAATTTTGCCGCCTGCGCAGTGTCCCATCCCTAGGCATTACCCATGCTTTCAATAATGAATGATCGATTTGAAATTTTGTTTCTGAAGGAAAACAGTCACATTTTGTAAATCATTTGCTTGAACATGAGTTGTATTGGCATCCTCAATTAACTTTTGATGCCAGTAATGCTAATATTTTCAGGGCATTTTACGTAGTAATTGGCCAAATGTACCTTCATAAGCCTGTGGTTTCCCACGTTTCCAAATAGCCGAACAGTGATAATAAGTTGCTTTATAATGACCGTTGCCCCTTTTATATAAAATGTCCAACTTCATCAAAGTTGGGACCACGAGCTTTTTTATTTGGATATGTTAAAACAGAAATATCATCCGAACTTTCGCTTTTATAGTCCATCATTTTGAGAGAAATACCAATAAAAAAACTTTATTATATTTATATTATAAATAAACTAAAGTGTCATGGGGCTAATGAATGCTTTGTCGTTTGTGATGTGAATAATACTTGCAGCACTTCCAACTTCGTTACTCTTTCACCCGGCATCTCCTTAATAGTCTCCACCTTCTTTTACACGAGCTGTACTTAAGAGAGAATAGAAGTGTATTCGATCTGTAAGATCGAATCTATCTTTATTTAATTTTTACTTATGTACGCTTATATAATTGATATTACTATAAGCTTTCATTGACTCTTAAATTATATTGCCACTTGAATAACGCATAACCTTATTATATGTCGATCATTACTAGAATTACAATTTACTGCATAATATACGATATACTACAAGAATTACAGTCTATGACCAGAGTTACCACCTACATCAATACTACCAAAAAATTGCAACTTCAACTACAATCGGTCGTAATTTATTACCTCAATGCAGCTACATCACTAGAGCTAGCACACAAAGTCTAATAATGCTGGCAAAAATTTTTGAAATGCAGATCAATAATCATGTGTAGGGTTGTATTACAAAATTACAATTTTACATTTCATGTAAATTTCAGTAACTTGAATTTCATGTAAATTTCACACGTACTGGCACTATGAAACACTCAGCTAGCATTATTGAACTACAGTAGATTCTGCATAAAATTCACTGACCAAATCGATGTACATATGATCCAACCAATCATATGAGCATATATCATGTTTCTTACAAATTACATGAAAACCATGTTCCTGAAAACTTACGCAAATTTTTACAAAATTACGTAAATTACGGTAATTTGATAGCCCTAATCATGTGCCACTGCATTAATTAATGTAAAAGTTATGTACGTATGTATAATTTGAATTTTATTGAATCTATTATACCGAAATAACGGAATGGCCGAAAAATCAGTCGTCAGATTTTTTATCAAGGTGTTTCAGAAATAATGAAAACAGCTGAATAGCAGTAATAATATGGTGGTCTGGTTGACCAGCCCAAGTAATTTTGTCGGTCAGGTCGGCCCAAGCGTTTAGCATCAGTCTGTATCACTAGTTGGGGTATTTCTTGCGATTTGTGCATTTTATGTCTAATTAAGCAATGATTATGATTTATTGGCCAGGAAATAAAAAATTTGGCATCGGCTAGCCGGTTAGCTAAGTCATCTAACTGACTATTATTAACTATGGCTATAGCTGGACGACTAGCTGACTATAACCTAACCGAATCCATCCCTAGTCATAACTGGTGTTACTATCCGGGAAGAGCTTTAATAGCTTTAATAAATCTTGAACCAATTTAGCTTAGATCATGAACAATATAGTAATCCCAATTTAATGATTTATTATATTAGATCAGTACTGTAAATTTTGAGTTTGGAAAACGAATATGTTGTGGGCACGTGGCTACAATACGTATGTTAATAATTACGTAGAAGTCTCAAATAAGTAAGAAGAGGAGAATTTATTTGACGATATTTTTAACTTTTTTAAGTAAAAATTCAACTTTTTTTATACATTTAACTTTTGATAATGCTTTAAACCTTTACTAATAATCTTTGATCCCTGTTTAAGAGTCATAAATCCTTATTGTTGACTTACTAATAGCTCTTAAGAATTAATCTCTTTACAATAAGTCATGTCAATTCTCTAAATATTTACCCAAATAGGAAACTTAATAAAATAAAACATGTATATATTAACTATATAAAGATAATAAAAAATAAAAATAAAAATTAGATGTAATGCTAGCTAAACATAGTATTGTATTTTAGAAAAAGATAATAATATATAGGTTTATAACCTGATTAAAATATATTATTTTTTAGCTAGTTTTATATATCAAATTAGTTGTATTACCTGAATATTTGAGAGGTTGCTTTGGCCATGTTTATAAAATTAAAAAATAGATTTCAAAAATAATATAACTTTCAAACTAGTTATGATTATGGCAACACTTATAAATATTGAAAATAAAAATATTAATATTAAAAATCAAATAGCTTGTCTCTTATTTGCTGCATGTGTTCTATACTGAAAATAATAAGATCTTACAAAATATTAAAATTTTTTTGTATTATATAAGCATAAGCTTTATTTTCAGATATTGTTTAAATAAAATTATAATAAAATTAAGTTAAATATAATTATATTTTTGCCTTTGATATTATGCTTATAAAAAAAATAATAAACAAAAACTTTAAGATAGATATATAGAAAAAAATTACTAAATATAGATAAAGTAAAAACTAAATATATATAAATTATCTTATTTTAATCTATAAGTAGTTAATATATTATTTTAATTATATATATTATAAAAAAAATTTTTTGATTTCTTTAACTAGTTTTTTTAACTCAAATAGAGTTTTTTAGTATTAAAGATTAAGTTTGAAGTTAGAATTATTAATAAAAGAGTATATATAGCTTTAAAAGAGGTTTTCAATTTATTTAAATCTAATTTTATTTAATCTGTAACAATCTTTAATATTTTTTTCTTAAAGATATTGTTAGGCATTTTCTAAAAGATATATATTTTTTTACAAATTATCTAATAGTAAGTTAGATTTTGTCAAAATTTTATATAATATAACATGATTACAAAGATTAAAACAAATTTTTATTTGTTTAAAAATTATCTATTTTTTAAAAATTTGTATAAAAACTATCTTTTATATTCTAACAAAAAATTTTTTATATAATTTTATTATTTATTTTACTAAACTCTAAACTTAAAAACTTTAACTCTATTCTAAATAAACTTAACAAATTTTGCTATAAGAAATATATATTCTAAGATATATATTTTACAAAAGACTTTTTTTCTTAATTATATTTTTACAAAGTGACAAATAATAGTTTATCTTTAAATTTCGTTATCAAATAATTTTTATTTTTTTCTTTTTTTTACTGTGCTTGAATTTTATATTTTTTAAATACTATAAAATATACTAGCATATTTTTTAGTATTTTAATTATATATTATTTTTTAAAATTCTATAATTATAATTTTATTTAGATAAACTTGTTTATATATTTAAGTTAAGTAAAATAGCTATCTTTTTAGATTCACCTTTTTATTAATTTGTTTATTTAATAACTTTATTTTCTTTAGGTAGATTTTTATTTAATATTTTTTTGAAAAGGCAAACAGTTAATAGGCTTAATTTTTAAATATATATTATAGTATTACTTATTATTGAATTTTTTAATTTTTTAATTTTCTTTTTTTTAATTATATTTTTAATTTTAGCCAAATATTTGCTAAAAAATAGTTTAATTCAAAATATTAAAATAATTAATCTAATAATTTTTAAAAAATAAAAAATTAATTAGATTTAAATAATAATAATATAATCATTTTTTAAATTATATTATATAAATAGACAAATTTAGTTAATTTTAATTTTTTTATTAAATTACTATCTGAACTTTAATTTTTACTAATCTAATTTAAAAAACAAATATTATTTTTATTTTTTCTATTTATATTTATTTTTACTATTATAATTAACAAACAATTAACAAAACAAAACTCTTTCTATAGATCATTTTTACCAAAATTAGAACTAAAGAAAGAAAACTTTCAAGATAAAAAACAGCAAACTATACTAAATAAACATATTTTTGATTTCTAAGTAAACTTGTCTAGCATCTGAACTAGTATATAAAAAGTATATACTAGTAGTTACAAGACTTTTTTTTGCTAATATTATATATAAAAAATGAAAAATAGCTCTTTGACAAAACTTTTATTTTTTTTGTAAAGTTGATTCTTATAGACCCTTTTATAACAACAAATATTGCAACTAGCAGCAAGACTACAGTAACTAATAACTAACCAAACTTATATAGAACTAAAAACAACTACTCAACAAGCATTCATCAGCACTAGCTTCTTTAGTAGTTTCTCTTTTATTAATCCTAACCTATCTTATTAGCAAGTCAAACTTCAAAACTACAATATCTATTACTTCAACCAAGCATGCTACTACTGCATATACAAATAATTTGTTAATATTGATATCAAAGATTAGTCTAAACTTACCTTTATTATTATCTTCTATATTCCAAAATTTACTAACAAATTTTTTTTTATTACAAAATTTTCTTTGTCTAGAAATATACCAAATATGATTAAAATTTTAATATAATAAATATATAAGTACAGTGATATAACCAAATCAATTCTATTTAACTTTATAGCAATTCTATAAATATTAACACCAAACTATCTAGAGCTATTTGTAGCTGTAACATAGAACTAATAATTAAAGTATACAGACAAATACAAAAATTATACTTAGTACTAAAATATTTTAAAAATTTATTACTAATTCTATATAATTTGATTCTAAAAATTGATACAGATAAGAATATAAATCAAAACAATACTACTAGTACTACAAAGACTATACTGAATAATAAAGAAAAAAAATAGTACTTATTCTACTAAAGCTATATAATAGATAGTATATTAGCTATAGCTTCTAAATTATATAAAACAAACAAATAGTTAGCAGCCTAATCCAATAGTTTTGGGCATAATATTGTTTACCAAAATATTCAAATATCTGTTCAATCAACTGAAATCTATTATACAAAAAATAGTCTAGACTTATACTAATTAGTACTACTATTACTAATATACTAGAACTATAATCACTATTATAGTTTTACTTATATATATAGCTACTATTATAGATTTTATCAAACAACCAAACTATTCTATAGCCAAGTTATATACAAAAACTTTAATCTATCTATCTTTAAGATATTTAATAGTACTGCATAGATATAGCAAATTGCAAACAAAATTGTACAAGATACAAAATAGCTAT
>CAJVQC010000306.1:0-13904 GCA_910592285.1 Racocetra persica | reverse complement strand
CATTTTATTAATTATATTATACCAATTATACAGTTATTATACTATTTTTATTATATGGTATAATATAATTGCCCATCCCTATATTAAATAGTCAGAATAATATTTTTTTAAAATTTAAATGAAAATATCTTAACTATTTAAGAACTTTTTTTAATTATATAGACTGTAAATTTCTTATAAAATTTATTTAAATATTTTTATTTAAGAATTGGTAATAAATTGAAATATATATTAAATAGCCAGAATAAAGTTTTTTGTTAAAATTTGAATGAAGATATCTTAACCATCTAAGTAAATTCAATGAATTTTTTTATTTAATTTAAAGACTTGTAAAATTAAAATTAAAAAAATTTATCAAATTTGCTTAAACAATTTACAGCTTGATAAAGAATTAAAATATAAATAGAAGCAGAAATATTTAGATAAATTTGATAATTTTTTAAATTTTGAATAAAGATATCTTAACCATTTAAGTAAATTCAATAAATTTTTTTATTTAATTCAAAGACTTGTAAAATTAAAATTAAAAAAAATTATCAAAATTGCTTAAACAATTTACAGCTTGGTAAAGAATTAAAATGTAAATAGAAGCAGAAATATTTAGATAAATTTGATAATTATTTATTTTAATTTTACAATCTGGTAGAATTAAAAAAAGTTCATATTTGTTCAAATTTCAAAAAAACTTTAATACAGTATGCATTTCAATTCTTTACCAAATTTAAATGAAGATATCTTGGCAACTTTATCATAAATTCGATGTGAACTTGATTCTAGAAGTTTGTAGAATTTAAATAAAATAAAAAGTTCATTGAATTTGCTTATATGTTGTCAAGATTTCTTCGTTCAAAGATTTAATTTTAATTATGTATTCGTGTCGATCATTTGCTGTGCCGATAACAGAACCAACCGTGTCGGCGGCCTTTAAGAACTACCACCAAAATTTTCACGCTCACGTGAAGATCTACAGGAATTATCCAATAGATGATCGTGATTTAATGTAACGTAACACGATCAGGAAAATGCTTTTGAGAAAATTAGAAAAAATTGCTTGTTTTCCGAAAATTAGCATAAGAAACTACTTTCTGCGCTCTAACAAAAAATTTCCTTGAGCAATTTTACTATACTAATAACTAAATTCTAACCCTTATACCAACCCTAATCCTACATAAATAAACTTTAAAGAATTTTATGCATATCACGTGAGCGTGAAAATTTTGGTGGCTGTTTTAACAAAGGGCGTTTTAACAGTTTAACATTTACTTCGTATACCCGATCTTGGTTACTCAAGCAGTTTGGAGATAGTTTAGAAAGGATATGGATATTAATTAAATTCGTTCTATGAAGCGTATAACTACCTATTTATAGACTTGCCAGCTTTGTTTTTTTTAAAAACATATATATACAATAGATACATGTATAGGCATTAGTATAATATTAATAGTTTTTTTATAAATCCTTTATAACAAAACTCAATCTTGTTATACAAATAAATAATTTAAAAATAATATATATAATTCACATCATTTTGTACAAATATATAAAAATACAGAATTTTTTTCTATCGAAAATAATGAAATTGAAAAATGCAAATATTGTAAATGTGAAAATAAAGTTAGAATAATATGTGAAAAAAGAGGGTGTAAAAATTTTTATCCAAAATAAAAATTTTATCGTCCGCCAATATTAACATCCAAATAAATTTTTTTTTAAATGTTTTTTATCATATAATTGTTTTTTTTTAAAAAATATTTCTATTGCAAAAAAAAAAAAAAAAATTGAATCAAATTGTAAACCAAATGATCAAATAAAATCAATTTTTTTTTATGCAAAGAATATTAGTTCATAAAATTGTTCATAAATAACTTAAATAGAAATAAAAGATATTTCTGATCTTAACTTGCAATACAAGAATTTTGCAAAGAATTATCGAACATAATAAAAATTTGGATAAAGACAAAAAGCAAAGAATTAGAGTTCATGTTTTTACAAACTGGAAGAGATTCTGGAGGCATTCATTATATACAATTGTGAGCCGAACTGTCTGGGGCACTTGCTCTGTGAAGTGACCTAGATCGGTAGATAAAAGGTTTCATAAACGGATGGAGGAAAGATCCTAATCAAATTAATGAAAAGAATCAGTAAACTATTTTGGAAATTTTAAACATGTACAGTCAACTCTCCTTATAACATATAAATTACCCACATTTGATGATTTAGATTCATGATAATTCTGTTTTATCAAAGTCGTTATAACAAGAGTTGACCGTGAAACAGAACTGTCTTAAAAGCACATAAACTTGCTTTTTCTGGACATCAGTTCTTCCATTCGGCTTTCGAGTAATCGTCTTTGTTTCTCTGCATCTTCTTTGGCCTTTCGTTCTTCTTCCAATACTGCTTCGATAACCTTTTTTTCTTGATAAACTGATGTTCTAGTATTTTCAAACTGAACTGTTGTTTCATCTAATTGTGAATGCAGGTTTTTGATTTGTGTAATAAGATCAGATTTTTCCTTTTGTAATATTTGCAATTGTTGTTTAGCTACTCGGAGATTAATGTCTTTTTCTGAAAGTGCACTTTCTAATGTTTCAACTTGTTGACGATGTCGTGCATTTTCTCCTTCAATCTTGGTAACCTTTTTATGTAGTTTTTGAACCTCTACAGTAAGATCAGTCGGTGAACTTCCTTCTGATATACTAGTTCGTAATCGTGAAGGAGATCCAATAGGAGGTGTAGAAGGTGATATCGGTGGTGGTGGTAATGGTGAAGTTGGTGGTGGCGTCGGTGGTGGTGCAATATTTGAGATCACTAAATTCGGTCTGATTCTCTTCATCATATCCGAAGACGTTGAACATGCTGATAATCGGAATCGATCAACATTCTCGTATTCTGAAACACAAATAGAAGGCCGACGACATACAGTTTCCTCTTGTAATCTACGTTCAAGTTCTGATACCTTTTCTTGGAAAACTTTAATAAGATTATTTTGTTTGGATATTGTACTTTCTTGACGTCTTAATTGATGTTTATTTGAGCTTTCTAAATTAAGATCACTGAGATGTGATTGAGGTAAAACACTTTCTGATTCAAGGTCTATTTCAAATATTGCACCATTCCTAGATGATTTTTGTGCAATTTCTTTTTCAAGTTTCTCGTTAATCTCTAATAACATTTTAATCTCTTTCTCCATCTCTAAAGCTTCATAATCTGTTCTTTGTTTTAGATCTGCATGTTCCTTTTCAAGTGAAATCAATTTAGTGTTTAATTCTACCAGTTGAGCAGCTGCTTTATTTCCTCCGTGATCTGAGGTTTGTAATTGTTTCAATAGAGAATCAATTCTTTGATCAAGTTTCTTACGTTCTTCAAAGAAAACCTTATTTGCTTGTTCCAAGCTTTCTTTTTCTGCTTCAAGCTCGGCCACCTTTCCTTCTAATGATTCCATTGATATTTGATTTGAGATACTTTGTAAATGTTCAAGTTCATTTCTTACGGTTTTTAGACTTTCATTCAGAGAATTTACTTCCTCTTCAGTTGTGCTAACTTTTGAATTAAGTCTATCATTGATTATTCGTAAATTTTCATTTTCGATCATTAATTTTTCAATTGTAAGGTTTAAAGAAGATTCAAGTGTGTTAGAGTTATTATCTGGAGATTTTTGTGTGGAAGTTTCAACGATACTTTTCTCAACATCCTCAAGAGCTCGTTCCAATTCAATCGTATGACTTTTTTGTTCACTTGTAAGCATATCGGCTTTTTCAAGTTCTATAACAGTTTTAGTATACTCGGCTGACAAATTATCAAAGTCTCTTTGGAGATTTCCAATTTGCTGTGTGATATTCTTGTTGTTTGTGAGTTGTATTTGCTTATCTGACTCAAGTTTCTGAGTAATCTTTTCTAATTCTTGAACTCGGTTACGATACAATTCGATTTCACTATGAGCTTGCTGGAGTTGACTGGTAAGATTTTCTATCGTTGAACTATCTATACCATTCTTTGCATTGTGCATAATTTCCATTTTTGCGTCTTCGGCCGCACTCTGTAATAGTTTACATTGTTCTTTAAGAATTTCTATCTCTTTATTAGCTTCGTGAAGTCTGGAAATCTCTGCATCGTGATTAGACTCTGCTGTTTGTAATTTGGATTCTAAGGCACTAATAAGCTCTTGTTTTTGAACATCTGAACCTTTGACTTGTTCCAGTTCATAATTAATCTCTTGGATTGTTTCCTGTAATTTGTTTAAAGTATCTTGTTTTCCTTTCAAAGCTACTTCTAATTCCTTGATCACACTTGCTTGGGTAGTTTCGATCCGTTTTTTTACTTCTGACTCAATGGTCTCAATATCGACTTTGTTATTTTGGATCTGTAATTCTAATTGTGTTATATGTTCATCTTTGATCGAAAGCATTTGTTCTTTAGCTTTTAGGTCACAGTCAGTTTGTTTTAATTTTATTTCGAGTTGAACAGCAATTTGTGCACGATCTTCTTCCGTCGCTTTGGCTTCGTTAAGTAAAGAACCAACAGTTGCAAGTTCATTTTCGAGATTAGCAATGGTTTTTTGATCTTTTTGAGAAGAATTTTTAAATTCAACCAATTCAGTTTGTAAATTAGTTATGGAACGTTGTAATTCAGAAACCTCATTTTTATGTTCAATTTCTTTTGTTTCGAATATTTTTGTTTGTTCTTTAACATATGCTGCATGTTTATCACGTTCCTTCTCGGCCTCTAATAGCTTGGTTTTAAGATCTGCTATGAGATCATTTTGAACATCCATTTCGATTTTAGCACTAGCAAGTTCTTCCTTAAGAGATCTTACATTGTTATTACCAGTTGTATCAGAATCTTTTGTTTCTTGAAGTTCCACCTCTAATTCTTTTATCCTTTTTTGTTCTTTATCTCGTTTTTGTAACATATCGGTTAACAAATTATTCAATTCAGTAATTTCTTTTGAATAGGCAACATTTTTATCATTTGTTTGTAATAATTCTTCTTTTATTGTCTTTAATTCACTTTCCAGACAAATAATCCGTTCATTCTTTGCATCATGTTCCTTTTTCAAACTTTCAAACTCTAAAATTAAAGTATTTTTAGATTTTATCGTATCATCTAGTTGAGATTGTAATTGTTCGATGGTAGATTTTTGTTCAGATTCAAATTCTTTCAAAAATTTAATCTCATTTCTTAAGACTCGTAAATCTTCACATTCCTTTTCAGAGATTTCAAGTTTACTTTCTAATTCTTTGATCGTATTTTTAAGATTAGATTCAATGTCCTTTAATTCAGAGATTTCTTTTTTTAGATCTTCGGTTTTGGAATCTTGTTTAATAAGTTTCAATCGATTTTCAAGAACATCAATTTTTTTACGTTGTATAATATCTTGGGATCGCAAATTCTCGATTTCTTTATTTAGTACATTTATTTGTTGTGAGTCAACATTAGGACCAAGTGATGATATCATCTTACTTAATTGAGATTCATGAGATTGAATTTGATCTTTTTGTCCGTGTGTTCGAGATTTTAGAATATCAATTTTAGCTCGTAATGAAGAAAATTCATGTTCTGATTTCTCTAATTTAGATTCAAGATCTAAAATTGTTCGTTTATATGATTTTTCAGATTCTTTTGTTATAACTAATTCGTTTCTTAACCTTATTATATCATCATCCATAAATACATTTTGTGATGATAATTGACCTTCTAACAAGTTTATTCTTTCTCTTTGAGCTATTTCAATATTACGTAAACGGCGTAATTCTTCATTAAGTTTTGTTTCTTTGTCATTCAAAATTCCAATTTTTTCTAATGCAGAAGCCTCATTTTCTTTTACAACTTGAAGCTCTTTTCTAACATTCTCAATTTCTGAATGTAATAATGATTGATCGGCTCCAATACTTTCAGCTTGTTTCAATTGTAATTGAAGATTTTTCATTTGATTTTGAGTTTCTTCTTGTCGACTTTTAACTTCTGAAAGTTGTAATTTTAATTCTACTGCTTCGGTTTCTTTTTCTCGAAGTTTTTGTTGTAAAATCCCTTTATCTATAAAATCTCGTTTTAATATTTCTATAAGTTCATATTTACGTTTAATGTCCAATTTTAGTGTCTCAAATTGTGTCCTTAATGCTACAACTAAACTCTGTTCACTTTGTAAATTTGGAATATTATCAGATTTACTAGACAATTCTTGTAAAGCAACTAATTTTTCCTCAAGCATTTCAATTGATTTTTGTGTAGGATCACCAATATTTAAAGTATCTCGAATTGGAGCATGACCTCCCATTGAATAAGATCGAGGTTTTCGAGGAATATTTTTTTCAGATGTGGAAATCGGGTAAAAACGATCTTTTTCTAATTCATCAAAACGCATACATGGTGGTAAAGACTGTCGTACTGTGACTGGAGATTCCATAAGTCCCATAACGCTAGATGGGGACATTGGAGTTGTGGGTGTTGAAGAAATGGATTTAAAATCATCCATCATTTCCGCATCAATTAATCTTGCTTCTGAAAGTTGCGTCTGTAATTCTTGTATTTCATCTAGGCATGCTTCATATTTTGCTTTAATCTGAGTAAATTCTATAACCGTTTTTTCATGAATTTGTTGCAATTCGGATATTTTTGCCTCAAGATTAGCAATTATTATACGATCTTGCTCATCCTTTAACGATAAAGTACCAGGAGCGATAGAAGATAATAATAATTTTTCTTCGTCTGATGCAGAAGAAAAACCTGATATTATTCCTTGATGTCCTTGATGATTAATTTGATCTGATTCTTGTGATTTAGAATTCCCTAACTTGATAAGTTCAGATGAAAGTTCATCGGTCTTTTGTTCAAGTAGAGCAATTCTTCGATCACGATCATTCAATTCATTTAATAATAATGTTTTTTCTTGATCAACTTCAGCTTGATCGAATTTTTCCTTCAGTTCGCTGTAAGCATCTTCTTTATCTTTCAACTTATTTTCGAGCCTTTCGACGGTTTTATTAATTTCAATTAGCTGTTGTTCACTTGCCTCTAGACGCGCTTCAAGGTCATGTATATAACCTTCACTATTTGTACTAGTTGTTTTTAATTGAGAAATCTTGCTTTTTAATTCATTTATTAAAATTTGATCATTATTATGTTCTTCAACTTGAGTTTCAAGTTTTGATTCGAGATCCTTAATATAATGTTCATTTGTTGCTTCACGTTCAGAAAGTTGAGCGATATTATTCCTTAAATCATTAATTAAATTTTTATATTGTTTATTAATCTGTTCAAGATGTTCTAATTTATTGTCCTGATCTTGTACCATTGTTTCAGTATGACTTAGAGCGGCACGTGTCAAAGCCAATTGACTCTCTAAAGAAGATATTAACTTTTCATATTCTTCAATAACCGGTTCAACAGCTTCTTGAAAACTATCAGAAGCACGTTTAATTAAACTATTTTCTTTTTCTTTCAAAGCATTAAAATCAAAATTTTCATCAGAATTGTCCTGATGCATTGCGAGTTCAGCAGAAGTTTTTGCATATTTTTGAGATAGTTCAGAATAAGAACGTTGTAAAAGAACAAGTTGTTCTTCTAACATTTCAAGTTCGGTATTGCTTTTACCATCAGTATCGGTCACTACGGTAACAGGAACTGGTTGACGGTCAGGAGAAGTTTCACGAGTATTAGGTATATTGGGAGTATTAGGAGTATTAGGAGTATTGGATGGAATTGGAGTACTCCTTCCTGAACTATAAGAACTTCTACCACTATTAGTACTATTCGTAGAAACATTTGAGTTTGATGCTTTCAAAGCTTTTATCTCAGATCTTAATTTTAAAACTAAAGATTGTAAATGTTCCAAATCATTCCAACCACTTTCTTCTTGATTTATTGATATAGAATTTTTAATATTACGAGCTCTGTTTGCATATTTTAAAGTGTTTATTGTCTCATTTAAATTTGATTCAGATGAAGATACGCATGCAATCATTAACGTTTTTGCGTTACCACCAAGAGAATCTTGCAATAAACGAGTAAGTTTTGAATCTCTATACGGAACGTGAGTTACGTGTTTTGCTTTGTTTTGATCACCAAGCGCTGATATTACGTTTCCTAAAGCTAACAAACCACCATTGATTGATATACCTTCTTTTGCACGTTCACCGACGGCAGACGTTCTTTTTAGCTACGGATACAATTAAAAAAGGATAAAGAGTTAAATGAAGGGTTAAATATCATAACATAATATAACATAATAAATGTTATACGCTAATAATAATAATAATAATAATAATAATAATAATAATAAAATAATAATACAATATACTTACTCTCTCACTACCGGCCAAATCAACAAAATGAAATTTACTCGTTACTGTAACCCAATCACCTTCATCGAATCTTCGACTCATTCTTAAATTTAAATTCGATGATGATCGAGCGATTCTTGAGGAATCTAATCTAGAAGGGGTTGCAGGTCGAGCTGGAGCCGGAGCAGCTGGCATTGGAGAACCTACAAATTTTTGTTGTGCCATGATGACTGAGAATATTGCGTGAGATCGAGAAGATTGAGAATTCATTTCTGTTGCTCCAACTTGTCTATTCATAGATCCACGTGCCAAATGGCTAATATAAATTTATTACGCGTTAGAAATTTGAAAAAGAAAATAAGAAATAAATTAGAAACACCTAAATCACCCACCTCATAACATCATCTACACCGTTTACTTTTATTTCTTGTAACCCATTCCATAAAATATTCCCTTTTGAATCTTCTCTAATGGTGACCTGTGATCGACTTTCCATATCACCTTCACCAAGAAGATCAATTAAATCTTCGTTATATATTTCTATGAAAGAAACTTTTATAGAAAATTTTTGATTTTTGCAGTTTAACGAATTCATGCTTGAAAATAAAGTTTCCATCGCTCGAGGGATTATTCCTTTAGAATCCGGAGATATCGAAGAATTATCAGCTGTGCCCATTGTGTGTGTTTTTCCCGATGAAGTTTGACCATACGCCAAGATTGTTACATTATATCCTAAAATAATGAAATATATAGTATTCCGAATCGTTTGTAGTCACGTGAATGATCACCAATCAGAAATTTAAACTTTTTTTTCAAGTCATTTTTCACTTTACCATTTTTTAATAAAGGTTTGATGAATTTTTACTTACCATCTAAAAAATTTTCAACTAATTTTACAATAGCATTCGTATAAACTTCTTCTTGTGTTGATTCTGGCCCAAATACATAATCATAGCTAAATACTTGTTTCTTTTCACCCTGGACGACTATCGAATTCGGAATTGCTGGGTTTGTTGTAATAACTTGGCGTTGAAATCGTGGTAAAGGATTTAAATCATCATTTATGAGTGGCTTTATTCGTAAAGCTAAGAAACATAAGAAGGTAAAATATCATTATAACATGTCCGTTAAAATTTTAATATATTCCTCTAAAGAGTTTGTACGAGTATTTAATCAAAGTTGAAACTTTGTGAATATATTCACCACATCAAGTACTAACTTTTAACGGTGAAAATTGAGGATTTTCACACTAAGGATAAAACTTAAGTACTTGATGCAAGATGTCCTGTTTGGTTTAGTGATTTTTTTTTTGATCAAAATAAATATCTGTGTCGCTTTCAAATATCAGTATCTTAAAAAAGTAACGAATCCATTCTAAACTTGCTAAAAGGTTATCTAGTGGAACTTCCTTAGTGACATATATTTCTGATCAGAGCGCATACAACAACTTTCATCTTTTTGAGTAAGAATATTCTATTCTCCATTGATTTAATCATTATTACGCAATGAATACCTACCAACTTGTACCGAAGTGCGTTCAGATCCTTTACCGTTGTTAGTGGTCATCGAAGATGTTTTAGTTATTAATTAAATTATTTCTTTTTTTTACGTTAATAAAGTGTTTTACAATACTAGTTTGAATATATAAAGATTCTAAATTTTTGATTTTTTACTGGCGGAAACGTTTTTCTTTTGAGATTTTTAACGGCTCATCAAACTTTTACTGCGAAGTATTAGGGTGCCAGCCCACTTGTCTTTTGTAGGTATAGAACCAGTAGGTGTCTGTACTGAAATATATCTATATATATATAGAGTAATACGATATTCTGCACCTTTGTTTTAAAAAAGGATTTCTATAAAAAAAAAATAAAATAAATAAAAAAAAAAAAAAATGCTATTTTACAAGTTGGGATTGTTTGTTAACTAGTGGGGGCCGATGCGAAATCGTAGAAAAATAATATAAATAAATTAAATAAAAGGAAAGGAAGGAATAAGCCGATAAGTGGATGATAAAATATAAAATTTTAACCCTACGGCTGTCAAAAAAGATTAACGTGACTTATAGATACTGGAAAAAAAAAAAATATCGCTAAAGGGAAATTTTTTCCTTTTGCTATCTGATTTACTTGATTTTGCCCGTTCAGAGACCGGGTCTTTTGAGTAACTGATCAAATAAATTATTGTGCTTCAATGTTTTGATTAAGTTTATTCGACCATTTGCATGAATAAGCGTCGAATACTGCGAGTGAAAAGCATCGCCTTTGACTAATTTGGATTCATTAATATATTTTTATAATACCAATATTTATATGGGTATCAATAACGTAGTTCCGATTTTCAGTGGTGTAACTTGCATCAAACCAATTTGGTTCATTGTGTACCCGGTACTATGATGTTACCTTAATAGCTCATGGGTGATACGTATTATTGTGCCTGTATGGCACTTACTATTCTTCCTTGCGAGCAAATGAAACGTTCTCACGTATGGACTATACCTACAAATGTGTCGAACAACTTATATCCAACAATGTATATATAGTACGCGATAAAAGCGCCATTACATTATTTGCACTTAGGAGCTTTTAATTATATCTTTTTTCAGAATAGAATTTCCTGATCGATCATATGAAACATATTCCCTTTTAATGCAGAACACTAGGAGAGAATTAGTCGTCACATGACCAATACTAATAAACACTAATCAACTCTAATTCCGGTGAGAAATCAGATCTTCAGATATAGTAGATTTACCTGTGTTCATAACTTTTTTTATCTTTATTTACCGCTTATTCGTTCCTGAAAGAAACATGGAAAGGAATTTAAGAAATCTTATTAAAATTAAACTAAAATTAATTTAATACAAAATTTGTGGATCATAACGTAAAATGATAATTGTAGTACTAAAAAAAACTTACGTATCATTATAAATTATTTAGCAAATAATTGTTCTCTAAAGGGAAATATTTACGTATATCAGTGTTTACTTAGCACCTATAATGATCGTCCAATTAAATTCAATTTTATTCTTTATTTTAATTCGTGGTTTTATTTATTAAATTAAAAAAGTGCGAACCCATGAAAAACCAAGATCTCACTATTCCAAATTGTGTCAGATCACAGGACTTCACTACCAAACTTAAAAATTTTTAATTGAATTGTTTTTTGTTGCCATCCGTAATCATCTAATATGGCTAAAGTAAACTGCATGCTAACTCCAATAAAGTGATTTTGAAGTATTGTTCGGGGCTTTAGAATCCCAAAATTAGTAAATAAAAATAGACAATCTTTATTAAGGTACTCTGGAACCAACGGTATTAAGTTATTTTGCAAGCATTAATTAATTTTGCATGCTTATTATATAATTATAAAAACAAACATCATAATAGCGCATTATATATATTAAAAAAAACTGCACCAAATAAACCAGTGACAGATTTCTATTTGTGTGACGTGTATCCTTACATTGCTGTACAGTATTACCCAAAAAAGTGAATATCGTTTCAGTTATTTAAATTACAGTATATAAATATATAAAAAAAAATCATTCTAGTTGTGGTTTGAATTCGAACTTTTGTATAACAAATTTTCAAAGAAATGTAATCACATTTTAACAAACCATAATGATACTGCAAAGATGCATTTCTGAATATAATTCGTTTCTATAATTCGTTTCTTTAGAGCGAAGAAATCTCTATAAATTTACAATACGCAAATTGCTGGTCATTTTATAATAAAAACATATAAAGATTCGTAGTTATAATTCAAAAAATAGCAGTTGGCTCATTTTCAAAAAAAGCAAAAAACAATTTATTTACGGAGTCTTGTCAGTTTTGAAAACAATCAATCAAAAGCTTGCTTATTACATACGCATCTAAAAAATATATATATATTGCAAAATTTTTATATAAATATAATATTTACTGTATATACGTACTAAAATTATTTAAATGAAAAATTTAAATAAACGCTACAGTATAATAAAAATACTTCTAATTTGACAGGAAATTTTAATTTTCGCTTTTATTAAAATGCATCCATGGTGTTTACACCTATGTATACGTTATTTAAATTAATTAATGTGTGCTGTTCTAAGTAAAAATGATTCTATATTAAGAAAAACAGGGCAATAGTACACAAATTGTTCAATAATTAATATAAAAAGGAGTAGATACGTACGTACGTACTAATAAGTTTTAAAAACTTGTACGTAAAATTAGTAATTTTTTTAAATAATTTTAGAGATTTGCACTTAATTCTATAATATAAAATTATTTATACGTATTACACTAAACATATAGTTTGAATTAAAATAGTGACAAATTAAAGGCTAAATCTAGCAAATATTAAATGAATAAATGCTAGAGCTAGCATATATTAAATATCATAAACATTATATCTAGCATATATTAAATATCATAAACATTATATCTAGCATATATTAAATATAATAACTACAATAACAAAATAACAAATAATAAAACAAATTATATAAAGTAGTTATAAAATAAATTATTTTAAAAATAGGGTGAGTTTAGGCATCACGTATCTCTCGTATCCGTTAGCCAATAGCCACAATTTAATGTAACTTAACACGATCAGAAACTTTCAAAACAAACGTTAGTTCGAAGAAAAAAGCATCAATTTCTCAAAAAAACGCATAAGAAACCTCCTTTCATACACTAACAAAAAGTTTTCTTTGGGCAAATTTATATTTTTTTTTTATCCTAACTATAAACTAAGCGCTATCCTAACATAAAGGAATTTTTGGAGATATATATCCCGTGGGAGATGTCTATAATTTTCCTTAAAAATAATATTGATTAAAATAACGGCATTGTTAAATCACACCAGTGGATTTAAACCACAGTTGCTATTTCTCAAAAACTGTTTAAATAACCAAGGACGGATGTATTAAGTAAAAATGTTCTGCAAGCCAAAAACCTTACCTAAACTTTATTTTAGCATTAATTTTAAGTCTACAGCTTCTAATTTTATTTTAATTCTAACTCTAACCATATTAAGCACTGCCAACAGAATTATACTAAAAAAATTATATAGTGTTTAATACTACTGGTGCAATTTAAAATACAGTAATTGTAATATCAAATCAAATTAAATAAAATTAAAAATATACTTGACTCTTATTAATATCAACCTATTTGGATTACTCTGATATTCATGTTGATAGTAATATAGTAAAGTTAATATATATAAGAGAATTTTGATATATAAAAATTTATAAAAATTTGTCTTGTGGCTTAAATTAATATTAATATAGATTGATATTAACAAGAGTCATATGCATAGTAAAATAAACAAGCTATTAAAAATATAATTTTGTAAAAAATATTTTTTAATATTGTTTAGAATTAGAAGTTAGTTTTAAAATTTTAATTTATTACAAACAAGTTTTATTTTTTTTAAACAGACTTGCTTTTATTAATTAAAATTTATTTTTAATTATAATATAAATTCTGAATATTTTAATAAAATTTATTTTTTTTTTATTTATTTATTTTTTTTTTTGATATTAAGGTGATCCCTTCGATCAAGTACTTTTATTATTGTATGGACTATTTTTACAACTAGATGATCTACATCCGTCATACATATATTTCTATATAC
>CAJVQC010000305.1:0-13904 GCA_910592285.1 Racocetra persica | reverse complement strand
ATATTAATTATATGTACATTTTTAGTTCGAATATCCTTTGTAAAATGCTACTTCAATACTCATTAAAATTTCCGGATCCGATCGGATCTTTTTTGCGGAACACTACAATGCACTATTTACATGAAACGTAACAAAGTAATTTATGTAATACATCCCTAAATTAAATGTAATTTTAAAATCGGCTAAGCCGACTAAGCTGGTAAATTTATCGGCTTAAAAATTTTGATCGGCCAAAATCACTAAACACGAAGATCACACACGAAATTTTTTTCTCGTGACGGGTTTTCTCTTCGCTAATTTTGAAAAAGTATTAACATGCTTTCGACTAAGAAACATCACCTTGAACATTCAGTGAAACTGTCATATGAGATCTATTCATGTTCCTCATTCACAGCACCTTACCACCCACGTAACATTATGGAAGATAAACCTTCTGAACAGTCTTCTCGTTGGTCAAGCAAAAGCAACGATCAAATGCAATATGTACTTATTAAACTTGAATCGATGGCTATTGTTCGTATCCTTTTTGTTAAGTCGCTTGCACAGAGAAATACTTATTTTTAAACCGCATGTATAAAAATAAGTATATTTCCTAAACAACTTTATTGTAGATAGCATTACATTTGGAAAATATCATAAAGGTAATTTTAACTATAGTAAATGCATTTTCGATATACGTATTCATAACACACGTTTTTTTTCAACATATTTTATAGAGCATGTATGTAATTTGAAGCAATTCAAAGTTTATGGAGGGTTAACACCAAACAATATGATTGAATTGCTTCACAGTGGTAGCTAGTGAAATTTTTAATTCAATTACGTTTATGTAATCAATTATGAAATATACTAAAAATTTATAATATTTTTAGGACTACGGAATAACTCTCGACCAGAAACTTTTCGGTTGAAACATAGAACAAATCAAGTTGTATGTCAAGCATATCAAATATTAACGCAATTATGTTCGTTTTACAAAATTTCTTGCTAACCATGTTTTTGGACACATAATCCATATTTTACACAGTTACTGCCATGCCAATATATTAAAATAGTTCCACTGGCTGCTTATGGTTCGGAATTCAATTTTAGTATATGGTATATTGAACTGAAAGGAGTTCAAAGTCCAGAAATTGTTCAACAGGTTTATTTTGACTACATTGAGGTAATTAATTAAATTCAATCAATTAAACAAATCCTTCGATTTACATGTTTCCATTGCAGTTCCGTGAAAATGAAGCGATACGTCTTTGCCTAAAGCATTTCCGCCAGCGAAATTATTTGGATGCTTTTAATACATTACAGTCAAAAACTAAGACGCTGCTTGAAGATCCCTTCATTACTGAACTGTATGTGCAGATAGTTTTAAATGGTGATTTTCAAATGGCTGAAGATACTATGGTCAATGCTGCCAAAAAGGGGCTTTTTGAGGAGTATATTCGTAATTGCCCATATAATCATTTTTGGAAAAAAATTGAAGCTACAGACGCTTGTGGGTATCAAAAGGCATAATAGATTGTAGTAACTATAGCTTGAACCGTTTTATGTAATTTTACATCCGAATTGCAATTTAGATGGTGTCTCTCCATGCACACGAGGTGGGCATCAAATGTGTATTGACGTTGAGGTGAGTGCCTATAAATTGATTTTTATTTGAACAAAAATCTTTATTATTAAAGTAAAATAAAACTCTTTCAAGGCTGGTCAAATTTATTTATTAGGAGGTTGGGATGGTAATAATAATTTAGCTGATTTTTGGAGTTATGATATAAATAAAAAAAAATGGAATCTCATTAGTAATAATACCAGAGAGTAGGTTTACACATTTATATTTTTGTTATATTTTTATTGCTGTATTGTCGCGGAATAACGGCATGGGCGTTATTTAGCAAATCGTACCTTATGAAAATTGCATAGATGATTTCAAAATAACGTCCATGCGCGTCCCGAAATAACACGCGCCTCGTATAAGGTGTAAAGTTGCAGGTGAAACTGGTGAAATTTGGTAAATACTGGTGAAAATGAATATAATAGCCAATAAGAAACTCGGGTTGAAACTATGGAGAAACTCAAAATTGCAACTCTAATTAGGTGTCAACCCGGGTATATAATAATTTGAAAAACCGGGTTCGGGAAATTATCCTTGCCTCAAAATAACACCATGTGCGTACTCTAAATAACGCGCAGGTGGGCGTTATTCCGCGACAATACGGTACTTTCAATTTTATTATCGCATCTAATTAAATATTAATTTAGACAAGGAGGGCCTGGTCCAAGATCGAATCACAAGATTTGCTTCGATCATACCATGAAGCGGATATATGTTTTTGGCCGGTTTATTGGTCGTGGCGCCCGTGCTAATGCGAATTTTAATTCAGATTTCTATAGTTATGATATAATAAATGACAGATGGGTCAAACTATGCGATAACACTGCGGTATTTTTTAACACTTTTAAAATACAATGTAAACTCATATTGTGTTGTTTAATTGGACAAGACTTTTAAATTTGTTCTTTAGCTTGTTGGTGGTCCTTCATTAATTTATGATCATCAAATGTGTATCGACTCGGAGGCTCAAATGATTTATGTATTTGGCGGACGCACAGTGCATCCCGATACGGAACCTTTTACTTATAGTGGCTTGTACAGTTATAATATAAGATCTAAAGAATGGAAGTTAGTCAGGTCAGATATTTTATTATTTTCAAGAGCTTATTTTATATAATTATTTGTTGTAAAATTTTAATTTAAAATGTTAATTATAGGCCTAGCGATGAGTCAAATACTGACTATGTTCCACTTAAATCACGCATCGGACATTCAATGTTATTGGATCAGAATGAAAAATTGCTATTCATAATAGGAGGAGATCGAGATAACACTTTTTTGAAGTTTGTATAATAATATACTATATTGATAGATGACAAAATCTTACAATAATAATTTTGACTTTTATCAATTTAATATTACCAGTGACTTTTTAATCTACGATATTAATGCTGGCTTAGTTCACGAGTTAATTGCCGATTATGCAACACATGAGGACCATGATACTGTTTTCACACAACGCACAACCTTTGATGTGGATACGCAAGAATTTTATGTTCTTTCTGGTTTGAAAGATAAGAAAGACAAAAGGTCTCAAGCTATCAAAAACTCGTTTTGGGTATATGATCTGCGATTAGACAAGTGGACTAAAATCTATCAAAGTGAAGTCTGTGGTGCTCAATATTGGGAAAGCAATGAAACAACTGAACCGCGGCCGAGATACGCGCATCAAATGGTATTCGACAACATTCACAAAGTCCAATACGTATTTGGTGGGAGAGCTGTTGAAACCGAAGTACTTAAACAACAGAGACTGGATGATTTTTGGGAATTACATTTAGTCAGGTATAAGATAATGTAACTGTTGATTTTATAATATTTTATTACTTTCTGATGTTTTATCAATTAAAGACCAGAACCTGAAGATTTATTACGGCGTATTCAATTCCAGATAAGGAAGCAAAAGTAACAAATATGTCCTTCATGTGAAAGCCGTATTACATTTATACTTTATGGTCTCACTCACCTATTATTTTGATCAGATTCCGAGAAATGTGTTACGAGGGCGACACAGTTAAAGCACTTAAGTATCTTCAAGTTCAACTCGGTCAAGTCGTAAATCACTCGATTGAGGCTGAAAGCGCTGAATTCCGCGAATTGACTTCGTACCTATTTCACAAAATTGGAGGTAATAGTCTTTAATTCCATTCAATTTTATAGAAAAATTCTTATATAAAATTACTATTATTATAGATAAAACACCCGGTTCTTTTAATTCGCGTACAGAATTATTTGAGAATCTTTTAGAATTTTTTCCGGATACAATGAAACAGCCAAAAGACAATTTAATTGATTTAGTGAAAGTCGAGTAGATTCGTGTTTATTAGAATTTAATCGATATTACCGCCTATTAGTAACTATTAATCATGAAAAGTAGATTCATTTCCAATCAATGCTAAATATTTCGGACTTGTAAATATGATAATTTCTTTGTACACCAGGTATAATTGTATTTTTATTTGTAAAGTATAAATTTGCGCGTTTTTACACCCTGAATGAATCTTATTACCTCAAATTTATGGTAGTGCATCTATGTGCTCCCATCAATTGTATATTTTGGATGGCCGGATCTTTTTGAGCTGTCCGGCTGACAATTAGAATTATAAAAAAACTCGAGCACTTCTACCATCCCATAAACGCTATATACATATGTGTGCAAACTTGACTCTGGCCAACTCTTAAGGCAGCTGTCGACCTAATATTTGATGACTTTTCTAGGAATGCTAATGAGTCTGATATATATAGTTGGGTTTTACCACAAAATCCCGACATCCAAAATCTCGACAGGCTATGATAGGCATCACGCAACGTGACAATTAAAATTTAAAGATTGTTAATGTGATTATTAATCTTTAGAAATTAATTGTCACGTCGGGATTACGGTTTCGACATTTTGGATGTCGGGGTTTTGTGGTAGAACCATATAATCGACTCCGGATATACTGAACTTGCTCATCCAGTCGTACCCTAAGATAGAATAACCGGTTACCCGGATATCTGCGTTGTAAAATTGATTACCCAGTTAACTTAATTATCGCGTCGTGTGATGTCGGTTCAAACACTGCTTATGATTAGTCATCATGATGAATATAGGATAACTTTCTCGTGATTGGTTGATCACGTAAATTGAATATTGCTCATGATTGGTCACTTTGCAGATCATGTGCCAACTGGCCAATCAAAAATTTTCATTTATTATAAACGATATCGATATAACGATAATATATACACTAGTTTTTTAACCCTCGTGATACTTCGGGAGTTAAAAATATCTAGTAGCAATTTGTTTAGAAAATCCTTAAAAATATATCCGGGATAGAGGTTATTATCCTGTCTAGTGTTGGCAATTGGACAACTGGAAAATCAAATCAACCAATGATATTAAATGATTAATTGAAAAATTGAACTGGAACAATTGGGCAATCAAATGATGAATATCATTGGTTGGTCCAATTGTCCAATTGTCAACACTGATCCTGTTTCTCAATCTTAGTTTTTTAGGGTTAGGGTTAGTTAGCACGTGATAACTATTTAAGTTTAATTTATTTATTTTTGGTTATAGGTTAAGAGTCTATATTTTAGATATATTTTTTAAGAATATTTATTTGTTTAATCAAACAAATGATCAGCATAAATGTGTTGTGAAGAGGCAAGTTTTTGTTAATCATTTGTCTAGTTAAGTCAGTTTTATGAATTTTTTATTATTTGAACTAATTCAAGTATTATATATATTTGTATTTTAATATATTAGGTTATATATATATTTGAAATTTTATTATTTTATATACAGTCAGACCTCTATATAGTCATCTCCTCTATAGTCACATTTACTTATAATCACATAAATTTTTAAAACCAACTTATATAGCACTTATAAAATTTAACCTCTATATAAGCACAAACTCTTTATAAGCACCAAATTTTTAAAATCAAGGGTATGACTATAGAGAAGTTTGACTATATATAAGTTATATATATTATTTGAATTATTTTATATTGAGGTATATAACAATTATGCAAGTTTATTTGCAAACATAATACAGATTATATAGTGATAATCATTAGTTAATTTTTTTAATTTAGTTTTTTTTTTGTTTAAAGTGAGGTTTTGCCTTTATTTTTATTTATTTGTATTGGATAATCATTAGAAGTATTATTGGTTGAAGTTAGTTTACAAATTTTTAACAAGAATAAGACTTAGATTATAGATTATAAAATCTAATTTATTTGTATATAATTTAAATCTACTAGAGTAGTTAAAATTTACCTAAATTAAGTAATTTAAAATATAATTGGTAGAAGTATTATATTTATCTATTCAGTTATTTATCTATTTATTTTTTTAATAACTTTACTAAATATCAAACAAATTTTATAATTATCATCTATATATTGTTGTTTAGAAAAGTTACAAGTATAATTATATATATATAGTCGGATCTCCCTAAATGCATATTCCCTAAATGCATATATATGAAAAACTTTCCTAAATACATGTCTTTTCTTGGGCCCAACTAATATAACACCTATAGATTTTTATCTCTCTAAATGCATAACCTCTCTAAATGCATATTTTTAAATTTTTTTACTATTGTCCTAATGTTATGCATTTAGAAAGGGTTGACTATATGTAGTTTTGAAATATCAAGAATTAGGATTAGATAAATTGTTTATTATTTGTTAATTTTGTAAAAGCTATTTTGGTATATTGTTTTGTTGTTTTTATTCAGCTAGTTTTGTGCAATAGGGTTTCTAGTGATAGTTATAAATTTTTTGTAAAATAATAATAGGAATTTAATTGTTAAATCTGTAGCTATTTTGTTGTTATTTGTATATTTATGAATAGTTTAAATAAGTAATATTAAAATATATCTTTTTATTGTAATATATAAATTGATATCATTTGGTTATCATTGATTTGGTAAAAAGTATTAATGATTATTAAGTAGATAGTGTAGCTCGTGAAGCTATACAGTAGTAATATCTAATTTTGAGAAACAAAAAAATTTATATATAATATTGGTAATAGTAAATTTTAGATTTAATAAACCTAAATATATTAACCAGTAGATGTGTTTTTCATAATGTTTATATATAATATAATTTATATCTAAAAATATGTTTAAATATAGTATGTGAAAGTATGACATAGTAGATAGTATATCTAATATTAATTTGATTTTAAAGATTTTTTCTTGGCATAGTTTAAAATTTATATAAAATAATATTCTTTTGCTATTATTATTTAGATATAGCCATATAAAGTTCTAGTTAATCTGTAAGAATATAGGTATAATATTTTTTGTATAATATTAAAAGAATCATATAGCAATAATATAAGCATTGTATATATTTTTAATTAATCTATAAGTAGGTTGCTTAAATATGTATTTTTGGTATTGCAAGCAAAATAATGAGTTATAGATATTGTTTGGTATAAAATTAAGTATGTATAGTTAATTTAAATTTCTAGTTAACTTATTAGCAGTATTGTTAAATAGGTTGTTACTATATACTATAACTTTTTAAAAATTAATTTAGAGTTTATGTGTGTGAATATAGTTTTGTAAAATATGCTATATAGATCAGTAATTATATGAATATTGTTTAACTATAGGTAGTATTAATTTAACTTATTAAGTTTTAAAATTATAGATTGAGAGTTTGTATAAATTGTGATATTGCTAGATTGTGAGCAAATACTGTATATATTGCAGATAATATTATAATAAGTTTAGGGAATTGCTATTCGCATCATATTTTTTTGCTATTCACATTATAGTTATACTGAAGATTATCTTGATTTTATCTTTTTATTGTTTATAAAAATTTAAAAACTTTAATTGAAGATATTTTGGCAACTACTTGACCAAATTTTTTTTATTTGAATTCTACAGATCTGTAGAATTCAAATAAAAAAAATTTTATCAATTTTGGTTAAGTAGTTGTTGAGATATCTTCGATCAAAGTTTTGGTATAAATATTAGTACAGCTATAGTATTAAGTAATATTATAAAATTAAACTATGCACAACCTTATATTTGATAAATAAAAATATTAAATAAGTATTTAAATTTAATATTATTTAAGTATTTAAAATTTTAAATACTTAATTAATATTAGGCTATATAAAGTTAATTTTTTGGTTCTTATAATATAAAATTTGAAAAATAACCCAACAACCTAGCTTTTAATTTTATTTTCAAAAAATTTTATATATAAAAAAGTATATAAAATTTTTATAAACTTATAAAAAAACTTTACGTGGATAGTAAATATAGTCAAAATTTTCTTAAGAATTTTGTGAAATTTGATCCAGCTAGATTATAAGAACCAATTTATTAAGTTTGTATAGCCTTATATTTAGCTTAATAGTAAAATTTATTTATAAAATTTGCAAATAATAGATAAATTGTTTATTAATTATATTTTAGAATAGCTTTAAGTCTTATACAGAACAAATATATTTTTGTTATATCTAACTAATATAAAAAGAACAATAAATAACAGTTCTAATAATTAATTTATTATAAACCTTTATAATATTTTTAGAGGTTAGGGCTCTGACATTTATTACCTAATATTCATTTATTATAGAACTCTACCCCTCCCCCAGATAATATTTTTATTAACCAATTAAATTTTAGTATTATATTGAGATAAGGTTTGGCTTTACCCCTACTCTCTAAAATATTATCTAATAAATGTCAGTACCCTTATTGAATTCAAGATTTATTAAATACCTATTATCTATTTTTTAAAATTTTGTTTGTTTATAATTTTATTTTATTTTTTTTAATATCAAAGTGATCTTATAGTCAGTTATCTTTATTAGTTTATGTGCTAAGCTAATTAAAATCAGCCACTACTTATTTGGTATATAGTTTTGGAAAATACAACTAGCTATATATACTAGTCTGCCTGAAGGTTTTACACTAGATGCTATATCTATAATCCAACTAGAAATTATCTATTTAAATCTTCTGCATCACTACATCTTTATAAGGAACCAATATTTGCTATAGAAAACATATTAATCTAGAGCTAATTTACTCTTGAGGTAAACTTGTTAAAGCTTTCTATATCTACAATCTGACTAACCTAGACTTTGATAACTTATACTAAATCTAAGAACAAATATTTGTGAGCTGAGACTACTACTATTATCTACTTTTGACCTTGTAGAGTTTACCCAAACCCGGTATATACTTTACAAACTATTATTAGTTTTAATCTCAACAATCTCAAACTATTAATCCAGATAGCCCAGAAGGGCTATGACCTACTCCTGGTCTATACAGTTAGGTTCTTTTTTTCTGATTACTTTGCTGGCGGCCTAGTTGGTGAAGTGCCTTGCCAAATACTTCAGTTCTATTTAGTTTTGCCAGTTTTCCTAATAATGATCCTTTATATAATACTGTCAAAGATTTGTACTACCTCTTTACTCAGATCTTGCCAAGCAAGTATTCATCGTCTTTCTGAATTCTTTAGATTAATATGATCCAAAAGCTTATTTGTATAACTTGTACATTATACAAATACCTATGATCTTTCAATCCTGTTGGTGCTATTAAGATTACAGAGATCCTGTTCCAATCAATCAACGGACAATAGTAGCTATCGTATAGATAAAATTTTTGAAATTCGTTACTAGTAGGTTTTGAACTCTCTACCTAGCCAATATATCGCTTAGAGGTGCAACAACTTAACTACTTCACTAAATCACCACATCCTGTTTGTTTATAATTTCAATCCTATCTAGGTTGATAATATTTTAAACTATCTTTATTACTTTTTATTTACTATTTTGACTACTTTTTTTATTTTTTTTTATTTTTTTCTTTTATTCTTATTTTATATTATCTTATTTTCTTTTTTTTTTGGTTTTAAGGTGAAGCCTTACTCATATCTTTATTAGTAAAAAATTATTATCTTATTTTCTATTATTTATATTTATTATATTAGTTATACTTTTATATTTTTATATTTCTTCTTATTTATAAACTATATACAACTCTTTTTTCAATATTATTTTAATTTATTTAGAAATATCTTCATCATATTTCAACTAACAAGAAATATTTTAATTTAGTTAAAAACTTGAATCTACTATTGCATAATTGCTATTTAATTTTTTTTAATACTTCAACAAACTAATTTATTATTTTTTACTCTAAAATTTGTAGATTTTATTAGTAACAAATGTTTTTAACCTCTTTTTGCTAATCTTTGAAATAACAAATATATAATTAAACCAGAATTCAATATTTTTACAACTTAATTGGTGATTCGCTAGTCAACCAGAGAGAGATTATAGTATAACATGATGTAGTTTATATATAAAAACTGGGGTTTTGTGAATGTAAGCTACATCATTCTAAAACTTTTTTCATATTAAGTTAACTACCTTTAGGCTTCTAATTGAAATTGTAAAGAAGTGTGACTAATATAAAGGTATTTTCTATATAGTTATAAATTATTAGTAAAAATAAATTTGTAATTATATCAATTTTGTGACTATATAGGAGATGACTATAGAGAAGTTTGACTATATTCTTGAGCTTATAATAAAAATTATAGAACTTATTAAAATCTATTTAATAGTAACAAAAACATTAAAATTGACTTAATAGTTCTTGAGAAATCTTTAAAAAATATTTTATTGATATATAAAATTTTTTTAAAAAAATTGAATTTTTTTGAAGATTTTCAAGAACTAATTTTAACATTCTTATCACCATTAGATGTATTTTAATAAGCTTTATAACTTTTATTATCTAGCAAACTCTTATGATTATAAATTGCTATCTGTCTTGTTATTTTTTTATATATTATGATATAATTATATTTATTTAAATTAAAACTCAGTCAATAACTTTTTACTAATTATGATTATAAATTGCCAGATAATACCAATATTAGGCAATTTGTCGAATACAATAATTTGGCTCAACTAGGAAAATAATTGGCTTATGTACTACAAAGTGATGTATGTTTATTTGCTCAGTTTTGCCAAATTACTATTATTCAACAAATTTTGTCTAATATTATATATTTATAAGCCCAAGAGTAATTTACTTAGTAAAAAATTTTAGATATAATTTCTTTATATTTATTATTTGAAGATTTTATATATAATTTATATATAAATTTTATATAATCTATATCATATAGCTTATTATTATTTTTTTAAATATTAAAGTAACCACTTTGGGGTCTAGCACATTTTATTTGCAATTGTAGTCTTGTTGATCTTACTTAACTTTGTTATACTAATAAAAGTATAATTGGTTATATATACAACTTTAGTTATTGCCTATTTAAGGGTTCTGTTATATCTATTTCTATCTATAGTTATCTACCAATTGCTATATCTAAGATCTGCTTGTAGATCTCTTATTTAAGCTTTCTGATCGACTTCATACCATTGTGTTGTTTTCATCACTACCTAACTGCTACTAAGGTCCTTTAGGACTATTTTATTCTTGTAGTAAATTTGCTAGAGTTTTCCATACTCACAATCTGGCTAATCTAGTTTACAGTAACTTATGCTGAGTTTGAGAACCAGTACTTGCAAGCCAAGGCCACTATTATTACTGCTACCCTTGTAAAGTTTATTCAAACTCCAGTACACATTTTATAGATTATCACTAGTTTTAATCTCAACAATCCCAAACTACCAATCCAAATAGTCTAGAAGGGCTATGACCTATCTCTAATCTTATGATTAGGTCTTTTTCCTCTGGTTACTCTGCCAGCAGCCTGGTTGGTAAAATGCCTTGTCGAATACTTTGATCCTGTTTAGTTTTGTTAGTTCTCCTGATGATGATCTTTTATGTAGTCCTGTTGAAAATTTGTACTATCTCTCTACTCAGGTCTGGCCAAATGGGTATTTGTTATTCTTCCTATTTCTTGGATTAATATGAACCAGAAATTTATTTATATAACTTATACATCACACAAATACTCTATGATCTCCCAATCCTATTAGTGCTATCAAGGTTATAGAGATCCTATTCCAATCTATTAACGAATAACAGATGACAGTAGCTGTCGTACAGATAGAATTTTTAAAATTCATTGCTAGTGAGTTTCGAACCCTCTACTTAGTTAATATATTGCTTGGGGGTGTGACAACTTAACCATTTTACTAAGTCACTACACTCATCACATAGCTCTTTAGATAATTGACAAATCATTTATTAAAGAAACTATTACTAATAATTAGACTATTAATGGTTATACAGTATATGATCTTTAAATATCAAGTAATATATAAAATATATTATTTTAACAAAAAAAAGAATAGTTAAACTAAAGTTTGGATTTATAGTTTATTGATTATACTCTTAAACTCTATAGACAAGATTAATGGTTTGAGTCAAGCTAGTAATAAATTTTCAAATTTGTTACTATAATTTTATAAAACTATAATTAAATACAAAATCTTGTAAAAAGTCTAAATACAAGTACAGTTTTAAAATAGAAATTCCTAGAAAAAACCCTAATCATGAAATGCAAATATTATATAAGACAGTAATATTACAAAAGATCTAAGCTATAAAAAATTATATGAATAAATTTTTTGATTATAGTAACTCAAAGTTAATACCAATATCTTTTTATCTTTGTATTAAACAATATTAATATTTTTATATTCAGCTTGTAAAGTACTTGCTTAAAAGGATGATCAATAAATTGTATAAATAAGTCTTAATTTGAAAACAATATTAAGTACTTGCTTGAAAAAATAATACAATACTGTATTATCAAAACTAGAGTAGTAAGAAAAGTAACAAACATATAAAGAACTGTAATAAAAGATTAACTTTACTGAAATTAAAAACATCTCTAGTACTATAAAATAACTAGCTAAAAAAAATAATTACATAAAACAAACTAAGCTACTCTAATACATATAAAGATATCAAGTCAGAACTTTGGTCATACTTATATGGAAGTTAATGACAAAAAAGCTAAAATACACCAACATTAATACAAAGCCAACTAACTCCATCTTACTCTAAAATAGTACTCTAATTCTAAAAAGTGGTAATCGTCACCACTGATTATTTGTAGTAAAAATCTTTTATTTTAATTTAGAAAATAAAATAATAATAAATATATATAAAAATAAATTATAAAAATTTTAATTACAAATTTGTATACTATATAGTTTAAGAAATAATAAAATTATTTTAAAAATAATTTAAAAATTTAATCAATATTTCATATATATATATATATATATATATATTTATTATTATATATAAATACTATTACTTTTTTTTAATATAACTAAACAAAAAATATTAATTTATAAAATTTCTAATACAGCATTAGCTATGTTTTTTTTTAACTTAATAACAGGCTGGTACGTAAATTTAATATTTAAATCTACTTTTTTACTTAAATTTGAAAATTATTGTTGCTTAGTAACCAAATGAAGCTTGCATCTCACAAAAAAAATTCAAACATCTCATTCCTAAGAGCGTACAAAATCAGTAGCCTACAATTTATATATCGGGTGTTTGATAAGTTCCCGGACAAGACCTTTTTATTGATCACTTTAATTATCGATACTATTACGTTTTTTATTAGTAAAAAAGGTCCTCCTATATAGAAACTTTTTAGGTGATTAACAAAAAGGTCCTGTCCAAGGACTTATCAAACACCCGATAGTGAGGGCACCTTGGTTTTTTAAATATTTTATTGATTATTTATCTGATTTACCCTTCTGATTGATGATATAGTTCAAAATTGTGTATCGTGATTAATTAGTTTAAAGCCTGATATGTTATCAATCAGAAGGGCTAATGATCACTAATATACTTAAAAAACCAAAGAGCCCTTTTCCCTTGATAACATTCATATTTAATAGATCAGTACCTATTAAATACCAGATAATTATTAAATATATATTTGATATTAATCAGTATATTAAAAAAATAGTTTATTCGTAAAGAATAAATTAAGGTCTACATGGCTGGAGATTATGGACATTTTTTTGTGATATGACCAAGCTTCGTATAAATCAACCACAAAAGTCTAGTATATAAACAGATATCATTGCTTGAGAATCAATGTGACGTAAAATCAGTGAAATTAATAGATTGGATTTAGACCTTTGTACTACTGGTAGTATACTTTATAAAACTTATACAGAACCGAAAATATAATCAATTAAAACAATTTTAATATAATATATTCATTTAATGCCTACTATATACCAAATTAATTTTTATTTATGTTTATAATAAATTTGACAAAATATTATAAATTTAAATTTGACAAA